>PITA01004882.1:0-103390 GCA_004023965.1 Spilogale gracilis | reverse complement strand
CCCCGCCATTTCAAGGTGCCTAACCATCGGGTGCAGCGCAGACACCTGAGAGGAGGCCTGGCAGCAGAGCCCCAGGTGCGGCGGTGCCCCCAGACTGCGCGCGGGTCCGGGGTCTGCAGCGGCCTCAGGGCGCGGCGGGCGCAGAGTCGGGGGTCCCGTGTCCCCAGACAGACTATGCGCGGGTCCGGGGTCTGCACGGGCCTCGGGGCATGGCGGGCGCAGAACCCCAGGAGCCCGGTGTCCCCAGAAAGACTGAGCGCGGGTCCGGAGTGTGCACCGGCCTCGGAGCACGGCGGGTGCAGAACCCCAGGGTTCCCGGGTCCCCAGACAGATTGCGCGCGGGTTCCAGGAAACACCGACCAGACAGCCGGTAGGAGAAGCGCGCGCGCGCGCGCGGCGGGCGTGCGCCGAGGACACGTGCGCGGGGGGCGTGCCCCGAGGACGTGTGTGTGCGCGCGCGCGCAGCGGGCGTGCCCCGAGGGCGCGTGCGCGGAGGGCGTGCCCCGAGGACGTGTGTGTGCGTACGGCGGGCATGCCCCGAGGACGCGTGCGCGGGGGGGCGGGCCCGAGGACGTGTGTGCGCGCGGCGGTCCCGCCCCAAGGACGCGTGCGCGGGGGGCGTGCCCGCGGCCCGGCGTCAGCAGTCGGCCAGGAGCGGCGGGGCAGCGCGGCGTGCTCGGCGGCGGTGGCGGAGGCTCGGGGCGCTGGGGCGCGGGTGGGGAGCGAGGGGCGGGCGGCGGGCGTGTGTCCAGGGCAGGGCGCCCGGAACGGCGGCGGCGGCGCGAGGGGACGATGGCGGAGTCCTCGGACAAGCTGTATCGGGTGGAGTACGCCAAGAGCGGGCGCGCGTCTTGCAAGAAATGCAGCGAGAGCATCCCCAAGGACTCGCTGCGCATGGCCATAATGGTGCAGGTGCGCGCGGCCGCTTTGTGCGCGGTGGGGGGTGGGGGCGGGGGGGAGGGGCCCCCCGGGGGAGCCCGCGAGCGCCCGGGAAGTGCGGCCCAGAGCCCCGCTGCTGGCCGGGGGGCTGCTTCCTCCGGCCTGCTTTGGGACATTCTTGTTCTCCGTTGACGATGGCGACGGGCGCCTGCGGGGTTTTCATAATCTATTTTCGTCTATGGCTCCGACATCCGCTCACTCTCGGTTTTTTTCTTAATTATGCAGAACTGTGCTAGTCGGTGTCATTTCTATACGTTGCATTGGCTTTCAGCCTGATTCGCGGTTTGAAGTCCTATTTTCCCCAAACTTCCCCGGTTTACAGGCATTTACAGCTGTCGGGTCTGAGTGAGAGAGGCTGAAGGGGGGTGCTCATCGGGGCTTCTGCACACACTGGGGGTGCGCCGGCGGGTTCCTGAGGCTTCCCAGATGGAGGGTGGGAATGGGCGGTGTGTGTGAGGGCCCTTGCCTCGTCCAGCTGCCGGTGTGCTCCTGTCTGCCTCTTGTATCTGAGTTCTGCCCGGCCCCCGTTCTTCTCTTCTCTAGCAGGAGGCTCCTGTTCACTAAGTTCGGTGCCCCTGGTCAAGGTAACTTGATTTTCCCTGAGGGGGCAGTGAGTTTTAGGAATAGATGGTACTCCCTGGCTGGTCAGTACTTACCGGGTGAAACAGAGTGGGTACCAAATAGATGTAGAGGCTGGGGCTGGCTATGGTCCTGGTACCCTCACTCAGGATACCTAACGCCCTGCCCTTCAGGGAACACCCAGCATGTCCCCCACTGTGTTAGCTGCTAGGGAGGGGCACTAGTAGAGGTCCCCTGCCCATCCTGGGAGCCTCTAGCTTGGTCCAACGGACCAAAGCTGCTAACTCTACCTATTCATAGGCCTTTAGTGCCTGGGCTGGGATCCACCACAGCTCTCTGATCTTAAACCTGCATGAATGGGATGCCTCACCTGAACCCTCTCAGGATGCTGGAGACTAGCCTGGACTTTGCATTTTTAAAATAATGAGGGAGAAGCTGCCTTAGTGCAGGGGCACTTAACCTAAAATTTATGGAGTGGCAGCTAGGGGGTTTAGAGGAGTTGACCTTTCTGTAGTCACTAGTCTCAATAGAATTCATTATTTTTTCCAGTTAGGAACCTCAGCAGCAGAGTAAAAGGAGAAAAATAAATGCAATATCTGTGATTTTTGTCACCAGTGGTAATTATAGGTATTTTCATAACTGCTTTACATTTGGGGATTTCTCAGAATCATCCATTATGCTCATAAGTATTCAAAGTTACTGCGGTTGTTAGAGTGGCCACTAAATCTTATTTCATGCTTCAAAACTCACTGAATTTTTTAACGTTTTGGTAATTATTTCAGTCTAATTAGTTTGTTTTGTGAGCCCGTGTATCATATTATGTGTCTTTAAATCGGAGAAAGGCGTATCCATGGGCTTCACTCATCAGCCAGAGGAGACCCTGTCCTTTCAGGAAGGACAGACAGAAAACTTTAGTGCATGCTGTGTGCCCAGTAGAGGAGGGCTAGTCTGGCACTCCCAATCATGAAAGAAATTATTATTCAAAGTAAGTGGTTTTCTGTAACTGTATTTGGTGGTGGAGTTTTAACTCAGAATGTGAAGTCTGGTCTTGTAGGCAGAGCTGGAGGCCAGAAAAGAACGAAACCATTATTCTACTTGGACTTAAATACCTTCTTGTACATTTGTATGGGAGGATTGTTCTGAGTGTCAGATACCTGATACCCTAGGTGGTGGGCCCTGGGGCAGTGTCCAGAGGCCGGAGGGGCCTCACAGCCTTTCAAAGGGTGGGCCCTGCATTCTTCTGTTGGGGGCTGCCTTGAGGCAGACAGCGGGTGCAAACGGAGGAACAATGCAACGGAAGGGCACTGCAGGAAGGGCACTGCAAGGCGGCTCGCATGTTGTCAACCATCATTCCAGGCTCTCTGTGGGTTGGTGGGCAGTAGGCTGGGTTGTTTTTTGTTTTTGTTTTTTTTAAGATTTTATTTATGTATTTGACAGAGTGATACATCACAGGTAGGCAGAGAGAGAAAGGGAAGCAGGCTCCCTGCCCAGCAGAGAGCCCGATGTGGGGCTCGATCCCACGACCCTGAGATCATGACCTGAGCCCAAGGCAGAGGCTTTAACCCACTGAGCCACCCAGGTGTCCCAATAGTAGGCTGGCTTGTTTTACGCAGAAGTAAACAGTTGGCTGAGTGAGGACCTAGGTCCCCTGGTAGGTGCTGGGAGTGTGTTTGCTGAGTACACAGAGATTCTGCCACTTAAGTTGCCAAGTGGAAGCATAGTCTGTGACACTGTTCGACTTCCCTTCCTGCCTCATCATTGTCGCTTCCACGTTGTAGAGTAAGGCCTGGCTTTGTTCAGGGGTCCTTCCTCCCAAGGTGACTGGGAGCCCTTACAGCCCCCCCACGCTGGTGCTGTGAGTATACCCTTGGGCTGCACCTCTTGGTCACCCCATGCCACATTGAGGGTTGGGACACAGCACCCAGATCCAGGTTCCCTACCAGAGTCACAGTGTTCAGTGCGGGAAGGCGCTGACCGAGTCATTGCCTGCAGGTACCCACAGGGATTGTCCTTAACTGGGGAGCTAATAGGGCTGTGGAGCATTCTGGGCCCAGGGGAATAGCTGAAGTGCCGGAAACCAGGCTACTTGATGCTGGGGGAGTCCTTGAAGTACCCTGGAGTGAACAAACTACCTGCATACATCCCACCGAGAAAGAGGCCACTCACACCGGCTGGGGGGGAGGGGGGGACCCTAGGTGGAAGAAGTCGCTGGTTTTCCAGAATATTTCTCCTGTCCGACAGTTCCATCTGAAAATTCCCACGTGGTGGTGAATGTTTGATGCTGTTTTAACACTTTTACTCCATCTGTCTGGCATTTGGCTTTATTTTCTGTAAAAGCAGATATTTGGAGCCTCCGCTGCTTTGGTCAGAACCATTTGTGTGTTTCCAAGGAGCTCTTCCTGCCAAGCAGCATAGTGAGTGGATGGAACCTTGCTGTGGGATGCGAGTCAGGTTGAGTCACTTGCTGCAGATGTCTGTGAAATGGGGGTGACAGCAGTTGAGGGTTGCCCGTGATGGCTTGTGAAGGGTGCCAGCGACTGAGTAAATTCCCATGCCAGTCGCACTCTGCCCTGTCACCATCACCACCCACTCTCTCAGGCCAGAGGGTACTTGGGCCCGGGAGCCCCGAGTGGACAGTGTCCCCAGGAGAGGAGCCTGCAGATGTCGCGTTAGGAGTAACCCAAGTGTGAAGCATCACAGGAAAGAGCAAGTGAACTGGAAGAGGGGGCAGCACCTTCCCCCTGCAGCTGGGCTTCCCCCGAGTGCCCTCCACCTCTGGGTGCTGGGGCCTGCTGTCTGGGGCTCCCTGACCCATTCATCCTTGAAGTTGGAGAAGTTCATTCCACTCACATTGACACAGCTCTGCTGTCTTGACACGGTTTCCTGACACATTTTCTCTCCTTTGCTCGTTCTCTGGGACTTGTTACTCGTCTATCCCACTGAGCCCTTTCTGGGCCACCCCAGCCCAAGGGGGGCGGTCACTGGCCTCCCAGGCAGGTGCAACAGGGTGGAGTCATGGAGCGGGTGTCTTGTGTGCTTTCCATGGTGCTGGGAGGGAAGTCATCTCTCTGAGGTGTGCAACCCATGGGGAATGAGCACCCTGTTCCGTGGGCAGGGATGCCATTTCTCGTCTGCTCACAGCTTTTCTCGAGTGACACAGGGGACACGGGCGTGGCCATCTTGGATTTGCAGAGAAGCTGAAGAAGGGCTTCACGTGCGTGCTGGCTGAGAACTGGGCTGGAGGCTGCTCGCTCACCTCCCTCTCTTTTCTTTCAGTCGCCCATGTTCGATGGGAAAGTCCCACACTGGTACCACTTTTCCTGCTTCTGGAAGGTCGGCCACTCCATCCGGCACCCTGATGTAGAGGTGGATGGCTTCTCTGAGCTCCGGTGGGACGACCAACAGAAAGTCAAGAAGACCGCGGAGGCCGGAGGTGTGACAGGTCTGTAGTGATGGGAGTGGCAGCGCGTGGCAGCCCCTCCCCCGGCTTCTCCCCACCCTGTGTTTCCCAGGTGCACATGTGATAACAGGGTGCTGGTGTGAGATTTCAGAGGTGCCTCATTGACCTGCCTGTGGCACGGTGTTTTGTTTAAGATGCTGCTGATAGCAGCTTTGTTTTTTTACTGTTTTTAAAGGTTTTATTTTTTTAAGTAATCTCTGCATCCAACGTGGGGCTGAACCCACAGCCCTAAGATCAACTGAGCCAGCCAGGCGCCCCAGAAATGTAGCCTTTGAATCTCTTGTGGTTTTGTTCTTACTGGACGTTTTTTTTCAGGGCAGTTGTAGGTTCACAACAAAATGAAGCAGAAGGTGCAGTGTTCCCGTTTATCTCCTGCCCACACACAGGCAGGGCCTCTCCTTGATCTCCAGAGTGATCCTTGGGTTACAGCGGAGCCCTCATCGTCTCCCCAAGTCCGTAGTTTCAGGGTTCACTTGTAGTAGTATACGTGGTAGGGATTTGGACCCTTGAACACAGCAGGTTTGAACTGTGCAGGCCCCTTCTGTGCACATCTTAGTAAGTGCAGTACGATGCCTTAAATGTTTCCTTTTCCGGAATGGTTTTCTCGATAACATCTTGTTCTCCATCCTCTGCTTTATGAGGAGTACAATGCTTAGTATAGGTAACACACGTACCAGAGGTTGCATTAACCATCGGTTATTGGTGTGGCTTTCGGTGAATGGGAGGCTGTCAGTAGGTTAAGTTTCAGGGGAATCAAAAGTTACACGGAGGGCACCTGGGTGGCTCAGTGGGTTAAAGCCTCTGCCTTTGGCTCAGGTCATGATCTCAGGGTCCTGGGATTGAGGCCTGCATCCCTGCTGAGCAGAGAGCCTGCTTCCCCCTCTATCTCTGCCGGCCTCTCTGCCTACTTGTGATCTCTCTCTGTCAAATAAATAAACTCTAAAAAAAAAAAAAGTTACACAGAGATTTCAGCGCACAACCCCACCCCACCCCCCAATTCAAGTGTCAGCTATGCTCAGGGTCAGGCATACACAGCCTCTTAGTAACTTAGTAACGGACAAGGTTGCGGGTTCCCCCGTGTCTCTTCATGGCTCGTTGGCTCTTTCTTTGTGGGGCTGAATAATACTCCGTTGTCTGGATGGATTGTGGTCTGCCCCACACTGGTGGAAGGATGTCTTGGTTGCTTCCCAGTTTAGGAAATTACAAATAAAATTGCTGTAAACATCAATATGCAGGGTTTTTTGGTTTTTAAGATTTTATTTATGTATTTGACAGGGCACAAGCAGGGGGAGCGGCAGGCAGAAGGAGAGGGAGAGGCAGACTCCCTGCTGAGCAGGGAGCCCAATGCGGACCTCGATCCGAGAACCCTGGGATCATGCCCTGAGCCAAAGGCAGATGCTTAACGACTGAGCCACGCAGGCACCCCACATGTAGGTTTTTGTGTGGACACAGGTTTTCAGCTCATTTGGGTAGATGTTTCATTTTGTGGAACGTGGCTGCCCCAGTTTGCATTCCCAGCGCACCCTCCTCGCAGTGTGGCCGTGCCCGTGATCAGGGTGATTGGGGTTTTGGCTGTTCTGGTCGGCGCATGGGGTATCGTGGCTTGATTTGCAGTCCACTGATGTCACGTGACACGGAGCATCTTTCCATGTGCTTATTGCTGCCTGCATCTCTTCTTTGGGGAGGAATCTGGATATTTTGCCATTTGTCATTCATTTTCTTATTGCTGAGTTTCAGGGTTGTTCGTATTATTTTGGATAGCAGTCCTTTATCAGCTCAGTCTTCTGCGAATATCTTCTCCCTGTCTGTGGCTTGTCTTCTCTGTCATTCTCTCAACAGTCTCTGGCACAGAGCAGAAGGTCCCAATTTGAAGAAGTCCAGCTTACCAGTTCGTTCTTTCCTGGACTGCGTTTTCAGTGTTTTATCTAAAAGTCACCGCCATACATAGGTCAGCTAGGTTTTTCTCCTGAGTCACGTCCTGGGAGCTTTACACTGTGGTGTTTTCCTTTCAAGCTAAATTTTGTAAAGGACATAAAATTTTTATCTAGATTGACTTTGTGTGCAGGTGTCCAGTCATTCACCACTTGTTGGAAATTCTGTCTTTCCACCATTCTGTTGTGTTTGCTGGTTTGTCAGGCGTCGGTGACCGTGTGTGTCTGGGCATATCTCTGAGGGCTCTTTGGGTCTGTTTATCAGTTCGTCTAGCTTCCTGGTGCGGGACCATCTTGATAGTAAGTCTTGAAGTCGGGTGGTGTCAGTCCTCTGACTTTCTCTCCTTCAGTATTTTGTCGACTGTCCTGGGTCTTTTGTCTCTGTATAAACGTGCATCAGTTTGTTGATAGACACAAACCTAACTTGCTTGAGATGTCTTTACATTTTTTTTTTGAGAGAGATCACAAGTAGGTAGAGAGAGAGGAGGAAGCAGCAGGGAGCCTGATGCGGGCCTCGATCCCAGGACCCTGAGATCATGACCTGAGCGGAAGGCAGAGGCTTTAACCCACTGAGCCACCCAGGCGCCCGAGATGCCTTTACATTTTAAGTAGGTTTTCATCACTTGTTGAAAGTGTCCTGAGGCTGGGTTCTCGTTTGTCTTCCTTGGGAGCGGAGCCCGCTGAATTCGTTCTTGTGACTCTGGGCAGTCAGGGATAGCCACCAGCCTTCCCCGCAGAGGTCTTGGTCCCTGTCCTGCACTCAGCACATTTGTGTCCTGCTGCTCCCAGCCTGTGGAAGCTGAGAGACCAGTGACACCACTCATGCTCGTGAATAAAAATAACAGCAAATTTGCCGAGAAACAGCTCAGAGAGCAAGCGGATCAGTTTTCGCTGAGGGCAGCTGTGACAGATTCTTCTTGCTCTGCGGTCGTTTTTCCCCTTTTGTGTTCTGGTTTGCAGGGGTTGTCTGTTTAGGGATGTGTCCCATCTAGTTACAATTTATGTGGATCGAAGTAGATAATTTTATAATATGGAAAGGCACCACAAGTTTGCTCGTTTCACTTGTGAAGCATCTTTTTTTTTAATTTGACAGAGATCACAAGTAGGCAAAGAAGCAGGCAGAGAGAGAGGAGGAAGCAGGCTTCCTGCTGAGCAGAGAGCCTGATGTGGGCCTCAATCTCAGGACCCTGAGGTCATGACCTGAGCTGAAGGCAGAGGCTTTAACCCACTGAGCCACCCAAGCATCCACTTGTGAAAACATCTTAAGTCCTAAATTTAATGGTAATCCCTGCTAGTTGTCCAAAGATTTTTGTATCCAAAGAGCCTGATTTAATAGATGGAGACACCCAAGAAGTTTACATCTTCCCAGATCCTGTAATTCCAAGACAACAGTCATCGGTCTTGTGGGGTGTCTCCCCTAGGACTTTTCTCTTCAAATAATGGGTTAGTGTGTGTGCTGAGCTTGTTCTTTACTGCAGAAATGGGGTTCTGAGTGTTACTTTGTTAAATGCTCGGTCATTCTGTGGTCAGACACGTGGAACAGGACCTCCACCATCTGAGCTGGGTTCTGGCATGCTCCCCATATGCCTGACCCACACTGAACACTGTTGTTGGACCTGCTGCCCATCACTCTCTAGAACGGTCTCATCTCCCTGCCTGAGACTCTCTGCCTGGTTCACAGTAGTGCCCTATTTCTCCTGCCCCACTCTGATTTCTGTCTGGATGGGACTCCCGGGTGCTTCCTGTGAGGAGGGTCGCAACAGGGTTTGTCCTCCGGGCCTGGCTTGTCTCGCTCAGGGTCATCCGCGTTGTCTGTGCTGTTCACTCATGGCGTGGGCACACCACAGTTTATCTGTCCCCCGTCTGGGGCCATAGAGGTTGTTTCTACCCTAGGGCAATTACAGATGGTGTTGCTCTGGATGTAGTGTGCAGATTCCTGGTCCAGACCCCGCTGCCTGCTTTCCCAGCTTCACCTCCAGACGGGGCAGGGAGGAGGCAAGTGACGGTCTCATAGGAGTTCCGCATGTGATGCGCTGTGATCCACGAGGGCTGCGTGACTGCACCCCACCAGCAATAGCGCTGTCCGGGTCCCCTGCATTCTTGCCGATGCTTTATCATCTGAGTGTGTGCGTGTGCATGTGTGTGTTTTCCCTTTTTTGTAATACCCATCCTGCAGTGTTCTTTCATAGGGTTTTGGTTTGCATTTTCCTAGTGATCCTGACTTACACCTTACGTTTTACAATAGACTGTTTACTCTTTTGTAAGAGTGATTTATTTTACAGAGGATGTATGAGTGGGGAGGGGCAGAGGGAGAGGAGGAGACAGACTCTCCAGCAGGCTCCCCCTGTGCTCAGAACCCGACCTGTGGCTCAGTCTCAGGACCCTGAGCTGAAACCAGGAGTTGGCCACTGAGCCACCCAGAAACCCCAGTACTTACTCTGTTTTATGGTAAAAGTTTTGAGTTTTTATCATTGTTTTAAAAAATATGTAGTATCCGTTTATTTACTGAGCTTTGCTCTGTTTTGTGCTTCATTCATGACCCTTGACATCAACGCCCTCTCGCCCTTGTGCGATAGCCCCATGTCCATTGGAGACGCACTAACGGGCCCAAGGCCAGGTCAAGGGCGAATGAGCCAGGGTTCAGCTCCAGGCCTGTCCTCCGAGGCCACACTGCCACCCATCTTTTGCTACATTACAGATAGAGCTGCTGCAGACTTCCTGGGCAGCCGTCCAGCTGTTTCTTTAATTCCGAGAAATGGCAGCGCAAAGACCTGAACCATTATGAGGCCTCTCATGTTTGTGTCTCATTGCCATCCAGAAAGCTTGGGTCCCCTAGACTGGCGCCACCGGGGACAGATCCACGCATCAAGTATTTCCATTCCTCTCCACTGGGCTTCTGGTGGGAGGAGCGTTCTGTCACGGTCAGTACTCAGTTGTACTGATTGGGTCTTTGTAGCTGTCCTTGCCTCATCCTTGAGGGCCTTCTGTGTTCTTCTCAACAAAGCAAGTTACGACTTTGTCGTCTGTTTTGCAAATACATTTACCAGTTTAACCTTTTAAATATGTAGACTTTTCTCTTTTACTATGAAGTTTCGTTTTGCATTTTTTTAAGTAAATTCTACTCCTAACGTAGGGCTCGAATTCCCGACCCTGACATCAAGAGTTGCATACTCCAACCAGCCAGGCATCCCTTTGATGTGTTTCTTTGAAGCACGTTTGTAGGTTTTGCAGTATTGAAGCTTCATCCTGGACTAAATGTTCTGTAATCCTGTCTGTTTGCTCATTTACAGTTTCTGGCTCAGGCTCAGGTCTTATTTTTCAGTTCTTCATCTGAAATTTTTTTTTAAGATTTTTTTTTTTTTAATTTATTTGACAGAGAGAGAGATCACAAATAGGCAGAGAGAGAAGAGGAAGCAGGCTCCCCACCGAACAGAGCCTGTTGTGGGCCTCTATCCCAGGACCCTGACATCGAGATCATGACCTGAGCGAAGGCAGAGGCTTTAACCCACTGAGCCACCCTGGTGCCCTTCATCTGAAATTTTTTTTTTTTTTTTTTTAAAGATTTTATTTATTTGACAGAGAGAAACATAGCCAGAGAGGGAACACAAGCAGGGGGAGTGAGAGAGGGAGAAGCGGGCTTCCCACCGAGCAGGGAACCCGATGTGGGACTTGATCCTGGGTCTCCGGGATCATGACCTGAGCCGAAGGCACTTGCTTAACCAACTGAGCCACCCAGGCGCCCCTCATCTGAAATTTTTTAAATGATTTATATTCTGTGAGTTTTGACGACCGGGCAGTTATGTAACCCACAGCCTGTCAGGGAACATTTCCGTTCCCCCCAGAAGTTCCATCTCCCCTTTTTTGTTACCCTCCCCACCCGGGTGATCACAGCTCTAGGTTAAGTTTTGTGTGATTTAGGATTTCCGAAGCAAAGGAATAGCATGGACTTTTCCTGTAACCACCTTCTGCTCGGCACATCCCGTGAGACGCAGGCTGCCTGGTTGTCACCGCTTTGGATCGCTGAGGGGTAATTGTTGCAGTAGGTCCCTGTTGAGCCACTTGCGTTTCTCCAGGACGAACCCCTAGCCATGTCCGCCCTGGGTAGAGCATCCCTGGATGTCCATTCAGCTGTTTTGGGAAACCGCCGAACTGTCCTCAAGTTGTAGCAGTTTCCCTTCCTTGCCAGCACCTGGCAGGAGCACTCTTTGGTACTTGCCCCCCTTCCCTGTGCTGCAAGAGCTCAGCGTGGTTTGTTTGTTTTGTTTTGTTTTGTTTTGTTTTTTTTAAAGATTTTATTTATTTATTTATTTGACAGAGAGAAACACAGCGAGAGAGAGAACACAAGCAGGGGGGGTGAGAGAGGGAGAAGCAGGCTTCCCGCCGAGCAGGGAGCCCGATGTGGGGCTCGATCCCGGGTCTCCAGGATCATGACCTGAGCCAAAGGCAGTCGCTTAACCAACTGAGCCACCCAGGTGCCCCTCAGCGTGGTTTTAGTGGGCATTGGTTTTTCCTTGGGTGGTAAAAGTTCTTAGAACATTTTAGGTTCAAGTCCTTTATCAGGGACAAGTGACATGAATCCTTATCTCATTTTGGTCATTGCCTTTGCCAAATTACTGACATTTTATGAAGAGCAGTAGTTGATTTTTTTTCTTCTTTTTTGGTTAGTTTTGTCCACTTCCTGAGAAATCTTTCCTGTTCTAAGGTTGCGACATACCGTACCCCCTTTGTTTTCTTCTGGAAGTTTGGCGGTTCTGGCATTCACACTTGGTTTCTGATTGAATGTTTGTGTTGGGTGAGAGGAGGGGGTGGTTTTTTGTTTCTTCCGGTGGATACCGTGTTGTTTCCATTACCGTTTGTGAGAAGACTTAATGTTAAGACCGGGTGACTGCACAGCTAGGTATCTCTGGACTCTGGTCCCCTTGGCTGCTGTGTCTGCCAGCACCCCACTCCTACAGCTTTGTGGGACACTGTGAAATGACGTAGTGTGGATCCCTCAGTTTTGTTCTTTTTCAAGATTGCATTGCCCTTTCTAGGTCCTTTGCTGTTCTTACAAATTCTGTGGTAAGCTTACTGATTTCTTGCCCAAATGGGCTCCCTAGGATTTTGATGAGTGTGGCCTGGAATCTGTGGCTCAGACACCATTGACGTATTGATATGTTAAATTGAGTTCCTCAGTGCAGAATGGTGAAGTATCTCAGTTTACTTAGGCCTTTCTCAACTTCACACCCCCGCCCCAAAGCTTTCTTACAGAGATTTATGTGCCTTGGTAAATCCGTTTCTAATTGTTCTCCGTGTTTAGATGCTACTTCAACAGCACTGTGGTTTAATTTCCTCTTCTAATGTGTATTTTTCACGTAGAGGAACCTTTTGTATGTCAATCTTGCATTATCCAGATTTGCTCAGTTCACTTAGAAGTAGTTTTTCTCTAGAGGTGGCTTTACCAAGCTTATGCTGTCTGTCTCCTTTCCTTGCCCTGGTGGCCCTCGCTGGATCCTCGGGTGCAGTGTTGAATAGATGTGGTGGGGCAAGACAGCCTTGTCTCGTTCCCGATCTTAGGACAGAAGCATTCAGTCTCGGACTCACTTTTATGTAAGAAGAGACTCCTTTGTTCCTGGGTGCTTGGCTCTTTGTCCTCAAGGCTCCGTGCTGAATGACCCTAGCTTTCCCCTGCTGATTCAGAAATGCCGCCTCTTCCCGTGCTTCCTGCTCCCACTCCTGTCTGGTTCTGTGTGAAGACACGCCGATTAATTTCCACACATGACTTTGATGCCTAGAAGGATCTTGGAAATCAGAAGGTGGAGTTCGAATGTAGCGGAGGACAAGACTTTTGTGATAAGCGCTAAAGGAGATCTTTGTCCAAAGTGGGGGGGGGGGGTGCGGGCCCAGGGCAGTGATGGAAGGAGCCGGAAGGGGAGATGGGTACCCACGGCGCCATGCTGTTTCGAGAGCCTGTCCAAGGAAGGGCCGTCTCGTATTGCCAGAAAAGCAGCTGTGTTGGCTGTAGCCATGAGAGACGGTCGCAAGTGCCCAGACACCTCCGGGCCAGTGGGTCTGGGGGGTCCAGGCTCTCGGCAGCCACCCCTAGGCTGAGCGCGGCGCCGCTGTGCTCCATCCTGCAGGCAAAGGCCAGGATGGAGGCGGCCGCAAGACAGACAAGACACTGGCGGACTTTGCGGCTGAGTACGCCAAGTCCAACAGAAGCACGTGCAAGGGCTGCATGGAGAAGATCGAGAAGGTAAGCCCGAGGAAGGGTCAGCCGCCAGAACCACAGTCTCGGGGGTCTAGAGAATACACCGAGGCTGTGGGGGCCTGCCCAGGGCCAGCGGTTCAGCAGCACGTGAAGGTCTCCCAGGCTTGGAACTCCTGAGAACGTCAGGCCTGGGCTCCCCAACCCGGTGCATGAGGCCACATGGGGTCTCGCAGGGTGGCGTTCTACATGATTTTCCGAGGCCGGCTCTGCTGACATTGGCTCCAGGCTGGCAGAGCATCCTCAGGGAAGAGGTCGCGTGTCCTCACATGCCTGGGTGGGTAGGTGGACTTGACCCCATTTAAAACGGGGGTGCTGAGGCTTCAGCTGGCGCACAGTCCTTGTGGGCAGAAAGCAGTGCGAGGCTGCCAGCAGCCCTCCTGGGGCCCCGTTGGCTGGAGCACCAACTAAACCTAGTCTCCCCAGGCCCTGATGTCACCATTCTTGTTGTGGTCTTGTCGGTACCATGTGTCACATGTGGTTCCTTTTGCAGGGGCAGATCCGCCTGTCCAAGAAGATGGTGGACCCGGAGAAGCCCCAGCTGGGTATGATCGACCGCTGGTACCATCCAGAATGCTTTGTGAGGAACAGGGAGGAGCTGGGCTTCCGGCCCGAGTACAGCGCCCCCCAGCTCAAGGGCTTTGGGCTCCTGACTGCCGAGGATAAAGAAACCCTGAAGAAGCAGCTCCCGGGCATCAAGAGTGAAGGGTGGGTGGGGGACCAGGAGGGTGGGGCCTCGGGGAGACCCTACAGACCACAGGCTGTCCTCCTGTCTCTGCTGACCTTCAGCGAGGGGGCGGTATATGTAGAGAGAGGGTCAGTGACAGCCGCTCCCCGCCCCTCCCCGACGCACACTCCGATAGTTCCCACCCATCTGTTCCCACTTTTCTTCCAATCCATGAACAGGCAGGACCAACCAGGCGCTGCCGCCAACCCCCACCCTGAGTGTCCCCTCCGCTCAGGCCAACCACTGTGTTTCCTGGGACTCCTGTGTGACCCATTTTTCCATCCCCACGGCATCCTGCATCTGGGTGTCTGATGCTGTTGCTAGGGGGGTCCTGACGGGAGCAGGGGACCAGTGGAGGAGAAGCCCCCTGGTATAGCGTCAGGGTGGCGTGGGGTTCCTGTGGCACTAATGTTGAGGATGGGAAGCCCAGGTGATGCCAGTCTGCAGTCCATGGTGCTTGTTCTTTCCCGTCTCCTCCACTGGTCTCTGGGCCCCAGTCTGGGGTTGCTTGGGGTCGTGAGCATGGTAGGGGAGGTGTGGTAGGGCCGTGCCCAGGTGTCGGCAGTGTTGGGATTGGGGTGACCCTGACCTTCCCATCATCGAGCCACTGTCGGGTGCCATCTGGGTTCATCACACACGAGCCCATGCACGGTGTATGCGGCTCTGGAGTAGGCCAGAAAACTGGAAAATTGGGCTCGTGGATTAAGGTTGTCTGGTCAGGCCAGCCCGTGCTGGGTGTGCAGGGAGGCCTAAGCTCACGTGTGTGCTGTGGCAAGAGCCGAAATCGATGGGGCAGTAATGGTGTGACAGCCACCGCACTGGGCGCTTGATAGGGGACAGGTCGCCGTCTTGGAAGGCACACAGCATGAGGGAAAGTGTGAGGCTTTGAAGTTGGGTCTGTAACAGCTGAAGTGGAGCCTTAACACCCGTGGCTGCCCTGCCCCGTGCTGGGGATGCTGAGGACCCTCCGTGTCTCCGTCAGGTGACTGCGGAGCTGGTTGTGCAGAGACCCACTCCCCTGGCTGGGGCTGGAAGGGCCGTGTAGCCCCAGCTCGGAGAACCGCCCCAGGAGCAGCCCTTTGGTTTAGCTTGAAAGGCCTGTGGTTTAGCCTGGCACGAGTGGTTTATCTTTCTATAATCCCTGCCCCTCGGCACCGGGCTTACCTGTTACTGTCCCTGCCAGAACCTTCCAACTGCTTCATTTGTGCCAAGAGATATGTGAGGAGATTTGAAGTCAGGTGCGGGCTGAGCCATGCATTCTGGGCGAGCTGTTCTCAGGCCCTGGGGCCACCCCTGAGCCTCTTCTTGGTAGCAGAGTAAACTGTGGAATACAGCGGGCCTGTCACCAGTAGCTCCTGGGAGCAGAATGAGACGCGGTGCATTGGGGCCTGGCAGACAGGAGTTGCAGGGCCTGCAGCCCCCCAAGTTGCTGGTTCCAAGGTTTTGATGGCTCTTTTTTGTCCTGTGTCTTTTTCAGAAAGAGGAAAGGCGACGAGGTAGATGGGATGGATGAAGTGGCCAAGAAGAAACCTAAGAAAGAAAAGGACAAGGATAGTAAACTTGAGAAGGCCCTCAAGGTAAGCTCTGGATTGCATGTCTCTGCTTATTGTTCTCTCAGTTCTCTGCCCTCATCCTGGAGCGCGTGCAGTGCATTTGACTGAGACCTCCCAAGAATTCCCAAACTGCGGGCAGTGGTGAGATAGCATCGCTTTGCCTCCACCCCCCCAGAGAAGGCCTTGGTACTTGAAGGAGAGCCTCTTTTGGGCTGCAGGGGTCAAACCAGCTGCTCCCCAACCTCACAGTACCGTGCATCCTGGACCTGGCGGGTCGCTGGCACGTTGCACACAAGAGCATTAAGTTCAGGAGTGCCGGATTTGCTAGGCACGAACGGGGCAAGAGTCAGGGCTCTTCCCTGGTTCTTCAGGGGAGCTCTTGTCTGCAAAAGCAGTAGAAGGCGTGTAGTGAAAGAGGATAGAACCACCGACCAAGTCCGTAGTCACGGACCAGAGATTAAGCACCGTGTTGATGATGCAGGCATAAAAATGACTTCAGGAAATGCTGGGCGTTTGGTGCAGACACACACGTTCATGCACGGTATCCGTGGTTCTGGAATTTAAGAAATGTAAAGAGCCAGGGAGATCTGGAGTCAGTCTTTTCGTGGCAGTGTGATTTCTACCTGCCTGGCACACTCATGAGAGGATTCGCGCTTTGCCATGGCACAGAAATCGGAAGCAGTTTGGTTCCGGCCAGTTGCGGCTGCTTGGTGAGAGTCACTGTGATCGTCCTTGCATGGGGCCGTTTGTGAACCTGGCTGCTGTAGAGCTGTGCTTAGCGCTATTTTGCACTTGCCCGCTGCATGTGGTGTTCTCTCGAGGCCCTCAGAGAGAAAAAGAATGTCAGAAATTCACATGCCCCCTACCTCGCCAGCCTGGCGCATCTGTCTCCCCAGGCTCCCTGGCCTCAACCAAGTGGGTGACATTCACACCCTCCCCTGAAACTTGTACCGCTGGGCTTGCCCGGGGCTCCCTCGTTCCCCCCCCACCAACTGGTGTCGTGGCACAGGTGTTGGAAGCGGGGCAGGGGGGCAGGTACTGCGAGGCTGGGAACAGGGCTGTGTGTGTGGTGTCGCTTTGTTGGTCACGTTAAAATCTTCCTCGCTTGAGGGGTGCCTGGCAGGCCCAGTCGATAGAGCACATAGCTCTTGGTCTCTGAGTCATGAGTTTCAGCCCTATTTTGGGGGTGGAGATTGCTTAAAAATAAAATCTTAAGGGCGCCTGGGTGGCTCAGTCGTTAAGTGTCTGCCTTCAGCTCAGGTCATGATCCTGGAGTCCCAGGATCAAGCCTCACATCGGGCTCCCTTCTCTGCAGGAAGCCTGCTTCTCCCTCTCTCATTACCCTTGCTTGTGTTCCCTCTCTAGCTGTGTTTCTCTCTGCCAAATAAATAAAATCTTTTAAAAGAATAAATAAAACAAAATCTTAAAAAAAAAAAAAAAAAAACCAGGCCCCGTGAAAATCCTCAGTATGGAGAGCAACTCCTTGGGGTCGGTGGGGCTGGCTTTTTTTTTTTTTAATATCTAGTGTTTTTGTTTTGTTTAGATTTTACTTATTTATTTGACACAGAGAGAGCACAGGTAGGCAGAGCGGCAGGCAGAGGGAGAGGTATAAGCAGACTCCCTGCTGAGCACAAGCCCAATGCGGGACTTCATCCCAGAACCCTGGGATCATGACATGAGCTGAAGGCAGCTGCTTAATCAACTGAGCCACCCAGGTGTCCCGGGGCTGGAATTTTTAATTTGGTTTGCAGGGGTACAGTCTGTGGCCAGGTGGTGGCAAGCAGCTTGTCAGAAGACCCTAGTGAGGGAGGAGGCCCACCCCGCCCGCGCCCTGACGGGGAGGCTGATACTGTCTCAGGCAGGGTGTTGGTGAGGAGGGGATGCTTGGATCTTCCACAAGGAGTAGGTGCCACGTGACTGTGGCCCCCAACACAGAGAACACCATGTCCCGAGATGTCAAGTGGGATCCGCTGTTGAGGCTGGCAGGGTGCTTGGGTATTGTCCCCACCCCGTGTCCTTTGGTGCAGGTATTGGGGCCAATGGGCCCATGAGCCCATGCTCTTTGCTGTGGAGTCTGTGAGGGGTGGTCCCAGGTTCGGCATGCTCTGGGTAGAACCAGGATGCCCCAGGTGCACAGCTGGGCCACATCCCTGTGGAGGAGACCCCGTGGAGACTGAGTGAGACAGGGGGACCTCCCTTTGGTGGGTCTCTGGACAGAGACGGTCTGTGAGCTGCCTGGCTCTGTCTGCAGGCCCAGAACGAGCTGATCTGGAGCATCAAGGACGAGCTAAAGAAAGCGTGCTCGACAAACGACCTGAAGGAGCTGCTCATCTTCAATAAGCAGCAAGTGCCTTCCGGGGAGTCAGCGGTGAGCTGCCTTCACATTATGGGAGACGTGGGAGGCGGCCGGGTTGCTGGGCGCTGTCACTGTCCACCCCCGGTGCGTGGGGGGCCCTCCAGTAGGATGCCTGCTGGTCTGGATTGGGAGGAGTTCGGAGGCCACGGCTCAGTGGTGTGGTCACCGTGTCCAGGGGCAAGAAGACCTCCCTCTACGTCAGCCCTGGGTTTAGGATTTGTGGGGAGACTAGCGTGGCCTGTGTATTTGCCTAGTGTGTTTATGCCACACATTTAAGGCCCAGATACTCGGGGGCTGCCAGGTCTGGAGAGCGTGGCGCTCCTCTCGTGAGGGGAGGCCTGCCGGCACCCCACCAGTTTTCCTGGCTGGCGTTGCTCCTTGCGCAGGAGCAGGGGGTGCTCTGGATCCCCCTTTCTTTCTACATTACCGGGGGATGGTGGATAGGAGGTGTCCCGAAGTAGAGAAGTCTGAGTGCTGCGTGTAGACCAGTGACCCTGGGGAGTCCGTGTCGGGGCGAGCCCTCTCTCTCCGCGAGTGTGGTCTGCCCACGGTAGGCGTGGCCCTCCTGCAGCTTCTCCTGTCCTGGCTTCAGATCTTGGACCGCGTGGCTGATGGCATGGTGTTTGGCGCCCTCCTTCCCTGCAAGGAGTGCTCGGGCCAGCTGGTCTTCAAGAGCGATGCCTACTATTGTACTGGTGACGTCACTGCCTGGACCAAGTGCATGGTCAAGACCCAGACGCCCAGCCGGAAGGACTGGGTGACCCCAAAGGTGAGTGGGGGCAGGGCTGGGTTCTGGGATGGGAGCAGAAAAACACCGCCATCCCACTGTCTGGACTTGTGAGTCCCCACAACTGCAGTGCCTCACGCTCACAATCTGAGGCCGCCTTCCCACTCTGCACACATGGGAGCTCGGCGCTTCTAGAGGGAGCGCGGGTTCATCCCTCCTGCGCCTGTTGATCAAGTGCGTCCTCGGTGCTAGGCGCTGTTCTAGGCACGAGGGCCATAGCGGTGGACAGATGGATGATAATTCTTGCCTTCGTCGCTGGGGAGGAGTTGGGTCCAGAGTTCCAGTTGCCCCTCTGATCATTGCACCTCCCCCTTTTTTTTCATAGAGATACATATATAAAACCTCAGGATGCAAAAAACTCACTTAGGGAACCTCAACTGGGGACTCTGCCTGCACCCTGAGACTTGGGGTGAGCCAGTGCTGGGCTCCTTCTCCCCGGGATGTGAGTTTTGAACCTAGCCAGGTGTTCTCCATCCCCAGGCGAGTCATGGACTGAACGTGTGGGATGGCGGCACATAGTAGGCACTTAGGCATCCCGCTGGCCCTGCTAGCTCGGCACCTACCCTGAACTCACCTTCCTGCAGCCCTCTTGCCTGACCCCTGCTCACGGCCTAAGTCACACCCCTCCCTGCTCTGCCTACATACTTC
The DNA here is from genome assembly GCA_004023965.1 of Spilogale gracilis. Taxonomy (NCBI): domain Eukaryota; kingdom Metazoa; phylum Chordata; class Mammalia; order Carnivora; family Mephitidae; genus Spilogale; species Spilogale gracilis. Next base: position 84,163 of record PITA01004882.1, on the reverse strand, counting down.
TCTTGACTGATCACTCAGAAACAACTCTGACCTCCTCGGTCCTGGTGTCCTTACAGCCTTACCCTAGGTCCCCATTGCACGGAGAAATGTTCTCCCAGGTTTTCTGAGTTTGCCAGCATTGCAAACCCATTGGTGGTGTCCGTATCCATTCTGTTGTTTTTGAGAAAACAAGATGGTCAGAAATAACCGTTGTTTCACATACTAATTGCACAACGTCCATATTTAATTTTGAAGGTGCCTGCATGTATAAGACCTGTTTTCAGGGCCATGGTGTGTGCTGCCCACGCAGAGCCCTGGTCCCGCAGCCCCCTGTGAGACCGCTTTCCCTGGGTGTGGCCCACGGGTTGAGGTCAGCTCTGGCTTCCCGCAATCTGCCCGGCTCTACGGGCTTCCTGCAGCCTTTCTGCTGCCCTTGTCCTCGTCAGGGGCTGTTCTCGCTGCCCCTGCGCGCACATGTGCACACACGCCATCTCCAGCTCTCCGCACTCCCAGCAGCGGGGCACTAACCATTAGTATTAGCGTTCCCTGCCTACCTCAGTACGTTGGTCGCATGTCTTTCCTAGAGCCCTGCTTTTTCAGCCCCTAGCCATCTGAGCAGTCACTGCCTCCAAAGAGCCATCCTGGAGTTTCTGGTCTGTGTCACATCGGCGAGTTTGTTGTAGAGCTTAGCTCCTGTGTTAAGGTTAGTTTTTATAGACTTTAAGAGCTGGATACTCCCACCTGCTGAGCCCCCCAGACACCCAGCCGCGCATCTCTGACCCAGTTGGGGCTAAACGTGTTCCTCAAGGGAAGAAACTATTTTTATGACCTTCCCGTGACCCATGGGAAAGTAGGTGCTCAGTCTCTTGCCCCTTTTCTCCGGGGTGCAGGAACGCCCTCATCCTCGACAAGGTAAAGACATTGGAGCATGGGGACCATGCTGTCCCTGGAACTCTGTGTGTTGGATGCTCCTGGAGGGACTGCCTAGAGTGCAGCCTGTTGTCAGTCTCCGGAAGGAAGGGGAACGTGTTTATGGCACAGTCAGCGTTAGACCCTCTTGTCGGGCTCTTGGCAGCCGCGCTCTCTCCTGGGATGGGTGGGAAACTCCCCGATCTCTCAGGAAATACTCTCTTTCTCAGCACGCACAGTCTTGGGGGTGGGCCCATGACCCAGGAGGGGCCTCTGGAGGTCACAGTCCGGCTGCAGCAGCGGCCCTGGCCACACTGTCCCCTGATTCTGGTCTGGTTGGTTTGCCTTCAAGTTAGACTCTGCTCACGGCAGCTGTGTGCCAGCGCTGTCACGGACTTGGAAGTGTAGAGACACACGATGTCAGCAGTGCCACTGTGCCATGTGCCGGAGTGCTGACACTTTGCGGGCTTTTTTTTAAGATGCATTTTAGAGAGTGGGGGAGAGGCAGAGGAGGAGAATCCCAAGCAGACTCCCTGCGGAGTGGGAAGCCCAGGCGGCACTCGTCCCCCCACCCCGAGGTCATGAGCTAAGCTCAAACCCAGAACTGGATACTCCCACCTGCTGAGCCACCCAGACACCTCAGCTGCGCATCTCTTGTGTCATCCCTGGTCACGAGAAGTAGATGAGCCAGGTTTCTCTGCTCCGGCGGGTGGTTATCTCTAGGGAGAACTGGTTTCTTCACTGAAACTTCAATTCTTTAGGAGTTCCGAGAAATTTCTTACCTCAAAAAACTGAAGATCAAAAAGCAGGACCGAATATTTCCCCCTGAGACCAGCACCCCGGTGGCAGCGGCACCCCCGCCCTCCACAGCCTCGGCGCCTGCTGGTGTGAACAGCTCCACTCCATCAGGTACAGCTCAGGGCCAGCCACGGGGGGTAAAGGGGGACCCTGACCTAACGGGGAAGAGGGTCTCCCTCTGGGTCCTCTGTCTGCCAAACCTGCTCGCCTTGGCAGGAGGAAGGTGTTTGGGAGGCGGCCTCCTAAGAAGGGCCTGGTGGGCATGACCTGGAACAACATTCCAAGTGTCCTCCTGCCCACACAACAGACCTCCCAGCAGCCTGACCCCCACGGTCATTCTGAGCCCGACATGACGCTCGAGGTTCTGGCGCGTGGCCGTGCCGTGTGCCAGGCCCGTAGAGCAGGGCTGAGCGGTGTGAATGCAGACGTGCCTCACCACACGGAGCGAGACCAGTTTGGGGTTTTCTGGCTCCTGGAGAGACTTCCTGCCTTGGTTCATTCTGAGACATGGGCCGGAGTCTGAGGGTTTGTTGGGGCCGTGCTGGCCGCCCCAAGTACCTGGTCATGCTCTGTGCCTGGAATCTGTATCTGGTCAGTGTCCTGCTGGCTGAATCCCTGACTGCCAGGCAGGAGACTCATTTGTTGGGGGTTAATTAATGTCCTCTAAGAGATTGCGCTTTATTTTTAGGTTGGAATTGGGAAAAGAGTAAATAAAAGTGGGAGCTCACTTGATTCTCTGTCCTCTTCCCATCCCACTGGCAGGCCTGTGGTCCCCACAGTGGCTTTCCTACTCTGCCTGTGGGGCAGGTTCAGGAGGCCCCGCTGGCCAGGCTGGCCCATTTGTGGGCCAGTGTCATCGTGGGGCTTTTCCCCTGGCCTGGTCCTCTGTGCCAAGGGACGGGACAGGCTCTCCACGTGCTGTGCTGTCCTGTCCTCCGCCTTCCCACTAGCCCTGGACCTGTGGCTTCGTAGACTTTTCCCTCAAAGTCAGAGGGGAGAGGAGTGTGTCCCGGCCTCCCTGAGACCTCGCGGCCTACCGACTCTTCTCTTGTCCCAGATAAGCCGTTGTCCAACATGAAGATCCTGACTCTCGGGAAGCTGTCCCGGAACAAGGATGAGGTGAAGGCCATGATCGAGAAACTCGGGGGGAAGCTGACGGGCACAGCCAACAAGGCCTCCTTGTGCATCAGTACCAAAAGTGAGTGGAATCTGGTTTGTAAAGTGGGAACGCGCCATGCCTCCTGTGATGGCAGGGAGGTTGAGAGAGGGGATGCCAAGTGCAGGGTGACACCTGCAGGGCGCCCCAGATGGGCGTCTGGTCAGCAGCGTTGTTGGGTCCTTTACAAAGGGAAGCCAGCGCCTGTTCGTGGAAAGTCGCCATGTTGTATGTGCGTGTGCGCCTCCTGCCCTCAGCTGCTGACTGCTCTTCTCAGCCAGCCCGAGTTCTTGCCCTGGGGAACTCTAATGGTCTCGGCACCTGCACAACCCCAGGTGCACGTGACAAGCTCAGGAGTCTGCAGGACCACAAAGCTGGGGCAGGGTCAGACAGACTCCCCTCCTATGCGAGGGCAATCCTTTCAGACCGGGAGAGGAACTTGCCTCATCCACCAATAGAAACCCATAGAGTGATGCAAAACAAAGAAACCGGATTATATTCCAGATGACAGCACAAGATTAAAACATTTGAGGAAAAAATCTTGCAGAATTGGAGATAAGTAATTTGCCAAGTTGGGAGCTGGGAGTAAGGGTCATGAGGTGTGCTCTGCTTAGACCCTGCCATCCCCATGAAAGCCCGGGGCTGTTCGCAGGACTGGAGCAGACAGCAGATATTCCAGAGAGCCAGAGCTGTCGTAAGAAGAGACAGAGCAGGAGGCCTCATGGCCTCTGGCTGCGGGCTGGGTCACAAGCTCTAATGACCAGAATGGTACAGAGCCAACATAAGAACGCGTACAGGTCAGCGGAGCAGTCTGGAGAGCCAGGAAGTAAGCCCCCAGGTCCTGTCTAGTTCATCTGCTGCAGAGGAGCCCCGGTTCACAGTGGGCAGACCCAGGGCCCTGCCGGACCCCACCCACGGAAGTCCATGCAGAATGGATTAAAGACTCAGTGGGGACCCGGAGCCATAGAACTTACAGGAGAAAACAGACAGGGAGCCCCTCGGCCTTGGCTTTGGTGATTTTTGGCTATGGCACCGAGAGCAGAACCAGAGCAGCAGGACACCATCGGTTTCTACACGTCGGAATCACCGACAGGACAGAGAGACCTCCTGCCACGTTGGGGGGTGGAGAGCACCTGCTGGTCATGTGCCTGGGGCTCACTGCGCACCTGCAGGGTCCCACAGAGGGACACGGGTTCCCTTCCCGCTCCCAGACCACGGCTCCTTTATTGGGGTTCACTGTGTACCTGCAGGGTCCCACAGAGGGACAGAAGTTCCCTTCCCGCTCCCATATCCTGTCCCCTTTCTTGGGGCCCACCTGCCGGTACCATCTAGCTCTCTAGCACCGGGAGACAAGGAGGGGGCTCGGTTGGTGGGGCACTGACTTCGCACTGATGCTCCCACTGCTCTTTCTTGGTTTGAACAGAGGAGGTGGAGAAGATGAGCAAGAAGATGGAGGAGGTGCGAGACGCCAGCATCCGCGTAGTGTCCGAGGACTTCCTCCAGGATGTGTCCACTTCCACCAGGAGCCTTCCAGACTTGATCTCAGCCCATGTTCTGGCTCCCTGGGGCACTGAGGTGAAGGCTGAGCCAGTGGAGCCTGTGGCCCCGAGAGCAAAGTCGGGGGCTGCACTGTCTAAGAAGAGCAAGGGCCCCATCAAGGAGGAAGGTGAGACCCCAGGCCGCCGTGGTCCCAGGCCCGCGTGCTGCTAGGTCACTGTGGCCAAGGCTGCCCAGAGCCCTGTTGGCAGGTGATCCTTTCAGCCTTCCATCCTGTCCCTACTTTTGGGTCTCCTTTTATTCACTTTCCTTTCTTATCCTCTTCCAAGGGATGAACAAATCTGAGAAGAGAATGAAATTAACTCTTAAAGGTGGAGCTGCTGTCGATCCGGATTCAGGTGAGCATGTTGGAGTGCGAGCGGGTGGGCAGTTGGGAGACGGGAGCGTCCAGGCCATACCTGTGCCCTCCTGCCTCCTCGGGCTCCCCGGTCGTGAGGACACATGGGCCTTGTGGGGAGCCTCCCGAAGATGGTGCTAGAGTGTCCAGGTGGGTGGGAGTCCCCAACCTGCAGACCTTTGCCTCTGCATTAGGTTTGGAACATTCTGCACATGTCCTGGAGAAAGGTGGCAAGGTGTTCAGCGCCACTCTTGGCCTGGTGGACATCGTGAAGGGAACCAACTCCTATTATAAGCTGCAGCTCCTGGAGGATGACAGAGAAAGCAGGTATGTTCTGGGAATAAGACAGAGTCCCTGCAAGGTGGCCCCATGAAGAGGGTGGGCCTGTGAGGGCTGTGGTGAGGCCTTTGGCCAGAGGGAGGATGCCTGCGCCCCATGCGGCCTGGCGTCCAGCTTCCTGACTTCACGGGATGCGTTGTCCACCGTCTCCTGAGACTCCCGCTTATAGCCCCTTGAAGACTCCAGAGCGTCTGATCCCTCTGCTCCCACGGGACCTGAACTTGCTCTTCAGATTCTCTAGTCCCCACCCTCGTGGGCTAACCTGGACTTGGTCTTGTTGGCAAGAGGAAACCTCTTCCCTGCTGGGACTCCAGTCGATGGCTGAAAGGCTGTGTAGCTGTAGCCCCAGGGGGCGTGACCTCTGCCCCCGCGAAGCCTTGGCTGGCGGCCGTTTGTGGGCACGCAACAGCTGGGTGCTTCCCATCGCCTCAGCTTCTCACCAGACTTACATCGAAAAGTGAATATCGGAAGTGATCCCAAAAGTCCAAAGTATCTAGTAGGCTACTTGGGTTTCCTAAAGAAATAAGCCCCGGGTCGTGTGGCGTGTCACCTGCTCTGGTGGCCTAGTTGTAACAGGTTTTCCCAGTGGAAGGATGACATGGGCTGACACATCTTCAGGAGCTCAGTAGAGCACCTGGGGCAAAACCGGAGAAGAGGAGTTCTTGTACTTCTGGGCAAGAGCCCAGGAAACCGCCAGGAAGCCCCAGATTTTCTTTGAAATTGCTTGGTTTACTTAAGAGTGCATACAAGTCGGAGCACCGGTGGGGCTCAGTCACTCAAGCCTCTGCCTTTGGCTCAGGTGATCTCAGGGTCCTGGCACCGAGCCCTGCACTGGGCTCCCTGCTCAGTGGGGAGTCTGCTTCTCCCCCTGCTCACATGTGCTCACCCTCTTGAAAATAAAATCTTTAAAAGAGAAAAATACATGTCTTGTATTTGCAGATTTTTTTTTTTTAATGATTTTATTTGTTTGAGTCAGCACAAGCACGAGGTAGGAGCAGAGCCTCATGATCCTGAGTTCATAACTTGAGCTGCCATCAGATGCTTATCTGATTGAGCGACCCAGGGAACATGTCTGTTGTGATGTAAAAATTAAAAAAAAAAAACAGGTGTTTCCATCAAGTCAGGGTTGATGAGCCTACTCCACGAGCTGGCTGGGAGACCTACGTGTAGGCTGTGCTTGGCCACTCTCTAGGCTCCATTCTCCAGTAGGATTTGAAGGGGCCTTCTTGAAAGTTCCAATGCTCCGTCTCATCCCAAGTGAAGTCTTTTGTTGCAGTGTTTCCTCTGTTCCTCCGAGTCCGTCAGCGTCATCGTGGGGGTTGCAGCTCTTTGTCCCCCAGGAGGAGCGGCAGGGAGGGAAACTTCCCCAGCACGTGAGTGGCCAGGCTGCAGGTTTATGGTCCTCCTCCTGTCCTCCCCGTGCCCTCATAGGTACTGGATCTTCAGGTCGTGGGGCCGCGTGGGCACGGTCATCGGCAGCAACAAACTGGAACAGGCACCATCTAAGGAGGAGGCCATCGAGCACTTCATGAAGCTATATGAGGAGAAAACTGGGAATGCCTGGCACTCCAAGAACTTCACAAAGTATCCCAAAAAATTCTACCCTCTGGAGATAGACTATGGCCAGGTAATTCCTGCTCTCACACCATCTGCTTCCAGTAGAAGGAAGGGGCTCTGCAGTAGCCAGACCACACCCCAGGCCCAATGGCCTCATGGGTCATTGCTACCCAGCGTTCAGAGAAGTACTACTGGCCCTTCCCAGACTCTTCCCACAAGATAGAAGAGGAGGGAACACTTCCTGACTCATGATGGGGCTGGTATTAGGCTGACATCAGCACCGGAGAGAGACCTCGCAGGAACACTCCCACATCCCTGGGGATGTGGACACAGAATCCCTAACCACATAGTCATAAAGTGAGTGCAGCAGCACGGGAGGATTTCTGCACTACGACGGGGATGGGGGCTCGAGATGCGAGGTTGGCTCAGCACGCAGAAATCAGTACACTGCAGCGTGACTGTGGTAACAGCAGTCACACCGTCACATTGACAGACAGGAAAACAGGGAGCAAAATCCAACACCCTTCCACGAATCAGACTCACACAGTGACATATGAGCTCAGCTGACAGTGGTAGCATTTTTGAGAACATTGCTCCTTCAACACAACGGGGAGTGGTTCTTAGATTCCAGGTGCGGCTTCTTAGCTGATCCAGGTTTCCTCATAGATCTGTGACTTGGTTTGCCATCAAGATGGAACTACAGTTCAGAGGGCGGCTCAGTGAGTTGAGCTGCTGCCTTCAGCTCAGGTCATGATCCCGGGGTCCTGGGATCGAGTCCCAGGTTGGGCTCCCTGCTCGCCGGGGCATGTGCTTCTCCCTCAGTCCTTTATCCCACTTGTGCCTGCGCGCACACTCTGTCCCAAATAAGTAAATCTTAAAAAAAAATACATGTGTATATATATTATGTATGTGATACATATATACATAATTACAGTGATCTGGGCTCTGCCCAGTCATGGGTTTGGGTTCCAGATGCTCTCTTAATAATTTTTGTTACACTTTTTTTTTTTAAGATTTTATTTATCAGAGCGAGCGAGAACACACAAGCAAGGGGGAGCGATAGGCAGAAGGAGAGAGAGGCTTCCCACCAAGCAGGGAGCCGGATGCGGGGCTCGATCCCAGGACTCTAGGATCATGACCTGAACTGAAGGCAGCTGCTTAATGACTGAGCCACCCAGGCATCCAACTTTTTATTTATTTAAGTAAACTCTGCACCCTGTGTGGGGCTGAAACTCACAACGCTGAGACAAGTCACATGTTCTTCAACTGAACTGCCAGGCGCTTGTGTGTTTCTTTTTTTTCTTTTAAGATTTTACTTATTTGACAGAAACACACTAGAGAGGTCTCGAATACAAGCATGGGGAGCGAGAGAGGGAGAAGCAGGCTTCCCACCAAGCAGGCAGCCCAATATGGAGCTCGATCCTGGGACTCCGGGATCATGACCTGAGCTGAAGGCAGACTCTTAATGACTGAGCCACCCAGGCGCCTCCTGTGTATTTCTTTAAAACAAAACAAAACAAAAACAGAGCACCTGGGTGGCTCAGTTGGTAACAACTCTTGGTCTTAGGATTGTGAGTCTAAACCCTATTTCGGGTGTGGAAATTACTTTAAAATATCTTTTTTAAAAAGAATTTATTCTCTAATGTCGAGATTGCCATCCTGGCTTGCCTGCTCAGCAGCGCCCCCTGTTGGTCAATTTTTCTGATTTCAAAAGTAATGTTCAGAATTTTTTGGCAAAAAACAGATACACCATCCTAACCACCCAGAGTTAAGTGCAGTTAAAATCATAGTGTGTGTCTTTAGCACTCCTGTCCCTTCACGGGTACTTTTCCTCACCAGAGGACTGGAGTCGCCCTGCACACTGTGGAGAGTCCACCATCCCCCGTGCACAACTTCTGAAGACACTCTCCGATAGACACAGGCAGCCACCAGCATAGTCTTCATTTCGCAGTAACTGCGTTGTAAAAATCAAAAAGAAACCATGCAGCACATCTTAGTCATTTATCCCCCTCTACCCTGCCCCCGGCCTTTTTTTCTGAAGCCAAGTCTTTGAAATCCAGTGTATTTCCAGCCCGTGCAGCGTGTCTCTGTTCAGATTGGCTGCCTTTCAGAACCAGGAGCCACTGAATTCAAGTGCACTGGCCTCTAGTAGCGTCCGGTAGGCTGCAGAGACGGACCGAGGCAGTAGTTTGTGACACTTCTACCAAATACATACACATGTCTGTGCTGATCACCCCCGGAGAGGGCGATACCAGGTCACACAGTAGATGCGGTTAAATGTTTTTTGCCGTGAACAGTTGGCCCTCCCGGAGAGCTGGAAGCGGGGAACACAAAGGCCTTGGAAACTCGGTGTTGGGGACAGGAAGCGTAGTTGACAGTCCCAACTCAGAGCAAATACCCAACCTGGCTCGTGGCTGGGGACACTGAGGGTCTGGACCCACCATTCTCAAGTGACAAGGCCTCGGCTGTTTCCAGTGCCATGTGGTCCTCGCATATTAGTCTGCATTCCCCAGAGAGCAGGAGTGCACCATCTTGTGCTGTGAGCGCCTCAGGAAGTGTGATCACGGGGCGCAGGGGGAGGCGGGGGAGGCTGGAGAATCCATGCCGTCAATCTGTGTGGCAGAAAATGGGTCTGGGTGTTTGAACTTTTGGGGACTGGAGAAGGCTGTATGAATGTCTTCTGGTTGGCCTTGAGGTACAGTAGTACAAGACAGGAGAAGTTGCCTGGTGTCTCCTCAGTCCATGGTTGCAGCAGGGACCAGTTCCCACAGTGGACAGGTGAGGGCATGAGGGGACTGGGGCTGCAGGTCAGCCAGTACAGTGGCCATTGGAGGAAGGGTCTGAAGCAGCCACAGGGACCGGGCGCGTGCCTCCAGGCCGCCCTACCTTGGCCTTTGCTGAGGCTCCTTCGTCTGCGGTCAGATGCCGCCACCTCCTGGTTTGGGTTGTTGAATGGGGCCTCTGATCAGTTTGCTTTTTCCGAAAGGACGAAGATGCAGTCAAGAAGCTGACAGTGAACCCCGGCACCAAGTCCAGGCTCCCCAAGCCAGTGCAGGAACTCATTAAGATGATCTTCGACGTGGAGAGTATGAAGAAAGCCATGGTGGAATACGAGGTTATTGTGCACAGGGGGGCAGCTGGGGCGGACATCCGCGTCTCGGGCCTGTCCTTCCACCGAACGCCTGGCCTAGAGCCTGGGACCTGGGGGTCACGGCCTTGTAGGGAGGTGGATGGTGTGCTGGAACAAGTGGCCCCTGGATCCTCACCCCCTTGCATGTGTCCCCTTGCTGCCACGGTAGCGTGCATTGGCGTGGCTATTGAACAGGCCTGCTGGGTCTTCTGGTAGGCAAGTGTAGCCCATATACAGTGAAAGAAGAGAGTGGCACAGACAAGGTGTGGGGAACTGACGTTGAGACCTCAGACAAAACGAAGGAAAGGGGGATGGGGATGGGTTTGTCCTGTTCCTCCCATTCGGGGTGGGAGAGGGAGGCTCTGTGGGTGAGGCTGGGTGTCCCTGTGTGTCCTCCAGCTCGGCTCGACTTTCCTGGGAGGGCAGCGTGGAGCCGGCGGTAGGATGGAGGCTCACACCGGGTGACTGTGAGCTCGGTGTGGAGGTCTAGAGGTCCCCGGACGGGTTTGCAAACGGCCGGGCCTTGTGCGGTGCCATATGGAGTGACCCTCCTACGCCGACCTCTGTCAGGAGGGCTGGCCGTTGTGATAGCTTATGGCGGCTCATTGAGGATGTGTGTGCAGGAGCAGGTCTTCGTTTCTTTAACGTTTTTGAAGAGATGTCCAGAGTGTCCTTTCCAATGTCCTATGCCTTAGTTTATAGAGTTTTTCAGCTCCTAGCAGAGCAGGTGTCCCTTGTGACCTGTCATTCCCAAGCTGACTTTCTCGCTCAGGTGACTGTCTCCCAGGAGGAGACAGGCCAGGGTCCCTGTCGGCAGAGCTGGCCAAAAGGCAGCCTATGGGCAGCATGTGGACAGTGGGGTGCCTGCCCCTCACCTGGCGGGTGGCCTCCCTCCACTTCCCACAGGGCTGGACCTCGAATTTCAGGGAGTGCAGTGGCTTGTGTGCAGGGAATCCCATTCTTGTCCTTGTGGCCTGTGAGGAGGGTCTGAGGGTCACCGGCCAGGAGACCTCATTTTGTTTCTTGTTTAAACCGGTACGGAAACCCCACATTTGGGGTAGGCTGCTTTCTTCCAAGCACTGCCCCTTTCCCCAAACAGTTTCTAGTCCACACCGATGTGCGCCTTCTCACACCCTGCTCCCATCTCGAAATCCTTTACCCCCCTTTCTCCCCAGACCCAGCTGTGGCTGCTCAGGTTCCCAGAGACCAGCTCGCCCCTCAGGGGTGACACTCTCTAACACTTAGGGGAGAGAAGTGCGGTCGGTGTGAGACGCGGGACTGCCAGAGCCCAGCTGGTGCTGCTCCCCGTCCATTTCCCCCAGGCTTGCGGCTCCGGCTGCCGTGTACGCCGCGGGTGCGGGGGTGTCCCAAAAGAGGTCAGGGCACCAGCCACATGCCCCTCCCCCCCCCCACGGGGGCGTGGGTGCCTCTGGAGGAAGCCAGTCGTTTCCCCGGTAGGAGACCGAGGCTGAGCGTAGATGCCTCCCCAGCTGGTGGCCAGCCGCGTGCTCTTCCCACGACATTTGCTGCTTGGCTCAATAGTAATTCCTAAGGTGTGAGGAGGACCGGTGTTACTGGAACAATCGTGACCTTTCAGGGTAACTGATTTAAAAAAAAGCAGTGTTCATTTGGATAGAAACGTGTATTTTCGGGAGCATGTACTTAGAAAAACAGTTTCTGCCACTTTATGGTCCTTTGCAAGCTGGGAACGGCCTCAGCTCTGAGGCCCCAGGGACGGCCCAGTGGAAGTTGTGCAGGGCCAGTGCAGACCGAGTGTGGGGCTGTAGGTGCCTGGTTTCTCCCCGCTGCTGTAAATGAAGCGAGCAAGACCCTCTCTCCCAGTCCACACGGTGTGGGGCCCCTGGACCAAGCTGCACGTGGGGCGGAGTCTCTGGTGGTGGCAGGGCCCAGGAGCCCCAAGGGGGCACTCGCCAGCTGGGCGGCGATCGCTGCACAGAGCGGCTTTCCAAGGGAGAATTCCCTCATTTCCTCAGATTGACCTTCAGAAAATGCCCTTGGGGAAGCTGAGCAAGAGGCAGATCCAGACGGCCTACTCCATCCTCAGTGAGGTGCAGCAGGTAGGTGGGGCCACCGCTCCGGCCGGCCTCTCCTGGGGGTGGGGTGCAGGGTCAGTGAGGTGCCATGCCCCAGTGCCTGAAGACCTAGAAGTTTCTGTTGAGTGCCATCAGTGTGGTAAGTGTTGGCTGCTCCGTGTGCTGGTCCTGAAACTAGTGAAATAGCCATGTTGTCAGTGATCAGGTATCTGATAAACTCCTATCAACTGGGAAGGGTATTGGGTTCTCCTGTGTCGTACAAGCGTCCTGAGTTTGTGTGTCCTTAGTTAGGCTGAAGCTGGGGCTCCCAGCTGGCTTAGTCGATGGAGCTCATGGCTCTTGATCTCCAGGGTCTTAAGTTCAAGCCCATGTTGGGTGTAGGGAAAGCCTTTCAAAAAGAAGCTGAAACTATTTTGCAGTTACTAGGAAGTCACACAGAGAGCGAAATAGTTCTTCACTGTGGTTCGTCCTCATCGATCAGCACCTCACTGGGCACCCACTAGAGTCCCAGGGCCACAGGCCTTTCCCCTACGCCGTGGGGGCAGGTGCAGGCCTGGCCTGTGAAGGACGAGCAGCACTGGGAAGCAGAATTCCTGGCTGGTGCTAGACAAGGGGCCCCAGGGAACAGCTGCTCCCTGAGCCCTGGCCCCTTCCTGTTCAGAACCCCTGGTGAAGCCGGGAGAGCGTCCTTCCCCATGATGCAGGACCAACTGCAACAACAAAATTAAGGCTAGGGAAGGGGGGTCCTGGGGCCTGCAGGGGGACATATTATGGCCCTTTCATCGCCCTGTGGCCACTCAGGTGCCTGCCCACCATCACCGTGGTTCAGCTCCTCCATCTCTACATTTATTGAGCATCTTCTACATACAGAGCACAAATGGGCACTGTGGCAGGAAGGGGAGCTTAGCCTGTCCATGTGTGACCACCTGGACCTTCAGGTGCAAGAAAAGCCAATTCCTTTCTTGAAAGCTGAAGATTTGGAGGGGAGGCGCTGTCAGAATTCATAGCAGTGGGGTTCCCCCTCATTTTGTTAAAAGTTCCTGAACCTTGACACCGCTGAAAGAGTTTTAGGAGTGCCCACGAGCTCACCACCTAGATGCTACAGGTGACATCTGGTGCGGCAGTGGGGTGTGCAGGTCCCTAACTATCCAAGTCTTACATGAGTGGGGGGATCCTGCCCTCGGGCAGGTGTGATGGCACCACCAGCTGGTCTTAAACAGTTTCCTTGCCCTTTCCTGGCTGGAGCTCACACCAAGCCCTATCAGACTCACTACCTCAGTCTCTTTTCCCTCTGTCCCCTCCCCTGAAGGCAGTGTCCCAGGGCAGCAGTGACTCCCAGATCCTGGACCTCTCAAATCGCTTCTATACCCTGATTCCGCACGACTTTGGAATGAAGAAACCCCCACTCCTGAACAACGCGGACTGCGTGCAGGTAGCCTGGGGGTGCTGGGGGGAGGTGTGGTGCTGGGAGGACCACCTCCGGGCCATGGTTTTGAAGAGAGACTGACCACAGGACAAACTGCTGGATTTTCCCTCCCCCCTCCCCACCACAGAGTCAGCGATAGCCACCCCCAGGGAGCACACCCCCCTTGGCATTGCAGGAAGTCCCCAGCAGTGTTCACCAGGAACAGCGGGGGATGGCAGGCTGTCCCTAACCAGCTGGGAGGGCCCCCACCACTGTTCTGGCCATTACCTGCCTGTGGGTTTTCTCTGCCGAACCTCGGTGTGTCTCCCTCACCCTGGTCCCAAGCCCAAGATTTTCTTTCTGCTCCTCTAGGCCAAGGTGGAAATGCTGGACAACTTGCTGGACATCGAGGTGGCGTACAGTCTGCTCAGGGGAGGCTCTGACGACAGCAGCAAGGACCCCATCGACGTCAATTACGAGAAGCTCAAGACAGACATTAAGGTAACAGGCCCCTCTCTCTGGAGCACTGGTCCCCAAACTGGAGTGTGTTTCTCCTGGAGAGCTCCTCAAAACAGATGGTTGGCGCCTCCGAAGCTGGCCTTCCAGCACGTTCGCAGATGCTGTGCCCATGGCCTATGGAGACCCACGGATGGCTCCCCCGGAAGTGAACGCCTTGGTTGGGCAGGCTTCCAAGCCAGGGTCTCTGGCACAGAGACTGGTTTTTGAGCGGCCTTCCAGAAAGTTTGTTTTTCTTTACTCTAGAGAGGATCGGTCTTTGGAGATGAGTGTGGCCTGAGCTCTGCAAGGTCTGTCATGCCTGGTGGAATGCATGGTTCCTGGGTTCCTGCTCTCGGTTGAGGTGGCCATCCTGGGGCGGAGGCCCCTCTCCTTCAGCCCCTAGCTTGTTTTGACCTTGAGCCTGGTCCCTCCGCATCTCACCTCCCAGGACCCTGCGGTGTGGCCGGGTTCTCGTGAGCTGGGATGGGGCGTTCACACCACTGAAAGGAGCCTCTGCTTATTGCGTAGGGCAGAGCACAGATCCGCAAGTCGGGATAGATAAGCCACCAGGTGTCACTTGTTTGGTCCCTGGGCAGCCTTCTTGATGGGAATGCTGAGGGCAGGGTTCTCCGTGAAGGGCTTGCTGTGTTTACAATCCTGAAGGCTTTTAATTAGGAAGCTGTGAGGAAAACCAGAATTCCTGGGTTTTCTGCACTTTGGTTAAGTGTACGAAAATAGAAGAGAGCCTTCCCCGTGGCACACTCGTGTTTGTGTGTCAGAGAGTACATTGATGAAGTGCCGGTTATTTGGCAGGTGGAAGCTCTGGGCCGCTGTGTGCCCAGCCCTGAGGAGTCAAAAGACCCTCAGTTGGCCCTCCTCCTCAAAACCCAGCAGTGTAGGGGCTCCCTGCAGCTTTTGACCGCGGTCTTGGCTATGGGGTGTTTCTTGGCCCCCGTGTTGGGTCGCTGTGTTTGGGGCCTCGCTCTGACTCCACGACAACGTTCTAGGTGGTGGACAGGGACTCAGACGAAGCAGAGACCATCAGGAAGTACGTCAGGAACACTCACGCGACCACGCACAACGCTTACGACCTGGAAGTTGTTGACGTAAGAATCTCCCTCGTCCTACCCACTCCCTCCACCCAGGCCTGGGTACAACAGTTTGCTTTGTGACTTACTGTTCGCAGAGGAAAAGAAATTAGTCTTGGGGTTTGGGGGTGGCTTGGTGGTCTTTTCTTAATCTTTTTTGTTCGTTTCTGATCTCAAAGCCTCGTCTGAGGGCCAGAAAGAACAATCAGACGCAGCAAAGCGTCTCGGGTGTGCCTTAGCCGACGGGGTCCTGCCTGGGGTTCTCCGGGGGTGACTGCTCCCCTCGTGGGCCACCCCGGCTGGCTCTGGGACAGCTGTCCCATTCTCCTGTGTCTGATCCATCTTGCTGTGACGATAACATGGCTTCCTACATCTGCTTCCTTTCACCACCCGAGCAGATTTTCCGGATCGAGCGGGAAGGTGAGAGTCAGCGCTACAAGCCGTTCCGGCAGCTGCATAACCGCAGGCTCCTGTGGCACGGCTCGCGGGCCACCAATTTCGCCGGCATCCTGTCCCAGGGCCTCCGGATAGCCCCGCCCGAGGCGCCCGTGGTACGTGGCCGGTGGTGCCAGGAGAGCGTCTGCACCTTGTCCTCCCAGCCCTCGCTCTGCTGCTGACAGCTGCATGTCTGTCTGCCGTGGTTTTTGGAGCAAAAGCAATGTGTCCAGGCCTTGTCCCGAGAGCTGATGGGTGTTGTTGACGTGTGAAGAACAGGCCTTGGCCGCAGGCCAGGCAGAGTCCAGACTGGCCTCTGCTCCTCTCCACCGGGTGCCCGCCATGAGCCCCAGTGTGCTCCTTGGGAAACCGTGGGAGGGTGAGAGGGAGGCCCTGCTGCGACCCAAGGGGTTGCCGCATCACTGCCTGGGCTGTGGAGGTGGCCCGCAGGACCAGCGTTTGGAGGCAGACTTACAGACCTCTCGCTCTCTGGTTGTGCCACATGGGGAGCATGTGACCTGGACAGATGCCCTGACCTTCACAGAAGGAAGTGGGCATCGCAGCCACTGTCTGTGGGGTGTTTCCACGTCCCCGGCACTCGTCTAAATGCTTATTTACTTAGTTAACTTTCACAAGGGCTCCGTGGGGTTGTTTCCCCAGTTCAGAGAGGAAAAAAGTTGGGGACAGAGAGGTTAAGCAGCAGCTTCCTGCGGCCCTGGGTGCCTCCGCAGGACTGGGGTCCAAACAGCCAGGCACGGGAGCTCAGCCTCCAGGCATGGTCGGCACTCGGGACCATGTGAACGGTGAACAGCCCCCACAGCGTCTTCCGTGGCCCTTTTCCTGCCCTACAGACAGGCTACATGTTTGGCAAAGGGATCTACTTCGCGGACATGGTCTCCAAGAGTGCCAACTACTGCCACGCGTCACAGGCAGACCCTGTTGGCCTGATCCTGCTGGGGGAGGTTGCCCTCGGAAACATGTGAGTCAGCCAGGCCGTGCCCTGGGGCTGTTACTGGGGATGGACAGGGGTGGTCTAGGGAGGAGAGCTCCCCTTGGCCAGGAGAGGACCCTGGAAATTCCCCGCCACAATGGTAGAAACCGGTTCTAGTTATGTCAATGAAGAAGATTCCTTGCAGACAAAAATTTGGTTGGTTCTGCCTGCATCAGGCGTCTGCCTTGGGCCTGTCACAGTGACAGGGGAGAACAGGATCGTGGAGTAGAGCAGGGTCTTAGGGCTCATGGGCAGAGAAACCTCCGGAAGCCAGGAGTACCGGGGGAGGACTGGGTTCTTCTCGCCTCGCCTCCTGCTCATCGGACTGTAGGTTGGAGACCCCAGGGTCGTCGGAGGCCCTCCTGAGACCGTTCTCTCCCGCGCAGGTATGAGCTCAAGCACGCTTCACACATCAGCAGGCTCCCCAAGGGCAAGCACAGCGTCAAAGGTACCATGTTCCGGAAAGTGCTGCTTTCCCCTCAACACACTCTGGACAGCACCGGGGGGACACTCTCTCCTCCCACAGGCTGTGTGCCTATGGCTAGCTGGAAGATAGCTGGAGGTTCATTAGCAAATCAGGTCCCACCCTGTCTGCCGCTGAGACTCTCGGTTCAAGCCCCAGGAACTGGGAGCACTGGCTTTGCGTTCCACGAGGACTGTCACTGGGCCAGTGCCACTGGGGGTGTCTGGGCTCACAGGAGCTCCAGGCTCCCAATGACTTAGGGCCTCCGCCTGCCAGGTGGAAGTGCCAGCTTTGGCCTGGGCTCCGCAGAAGTGCGATGCGGGTGGGGGTGCAGCGCTGCTCTCCTTACTGGAATCAGGGAGGCACACAGCCTGGGAGCTGGACTTACAACCCAGGGTTCTATGTGGAAGGATAGTGTGGAGTGCGTGCACTCCTCTAAGATGAACACAGAGACACGACAAAAAGCTCATCTTGGGCGTTTCAACCTCTGTCTTCGTAGTTCCTCTAATCAACTCACATCTTGTGTTGTGCAGGTTTGGGCAAGACGACCCCTGACCCCTCCGCCAGCATCACTATGGACGGTGTGGAGGTCCCCCTGGGGACGGGGGTCTCCTCAGGCGTGAACGACACCTGCCTGCTATATAACGAGTATCCTTTGGCGAGCGAGCCGGGGCTGTGGGGGCTCCCGGGGCTCCCAGGCCCCCAGCCGACCAGCGTGGGGTGGTGCACACACCGGCCGCCTTGATAGTGTGTGCTCCTTGACCCACGTCCCCTCCAGGTACATTGTCTATGACATTGCCCAGGTAAACCTGAAGTACCTGCTGAAGCTCAAGTTCAACTTCAAGACATCCCTGTGGTGAGCTCGGGCGCATGGCTGAGGTGGCGCCCGGGGACAGGGATGGAGGAGCTGGCGCTTGGGCCCCCTGCCCAGGCAGAGACCACCGTGCAGCCACCTGGAGAGTGGACCTCCGCCACGTCTCAGGAGGGGTTTCCTATGAACATTTGCTCATGTATTAGATGATTTTTTTCCCCAGTTTTCCAAATCCTGGGGGTGGGGGGTGGGGGGTGGGGTGGGGGAGGGGCCCCCCTTCGGCCAGCACCCTGCTAGGGACAACTAACAATAGAGGAGACCTACAGGGGGGTTGTCTAGACTAGTCCCACCGGAAGGACATCCACCTTACTCACTGGCTCCCCCAGCGAAGGGAGAGATCACTCCCCCCTTCTTGCTAAGTGTTCACCTTTAGTTTGGGTTTGGGGAAAATGTTAAGCATTTATTTTGAGGTAAAAATAAAAACTAATTTCATACTACTTAGATTTTTTTTTTTTAATTTTGCATTTGTCCCTTTTTGAGTGAGGGGGAGCTGCTTTTGTCTGAGTTCTGTGGGGAGACAAGACCGAGGAATATTGACAGTTTCTCACCCTTAAAAACAAAAAAGTGCTTTTCTTTTCTGGGCCTGCCGGGATGTGGAAGCTCTCAGAATGTGTGGTGCACTGAATTAAAATTTGCACTTGAGGTTCCCGAGTTTGCCACAAGCAGTTTTGTCTTCCAGATGAAAACTGTGTCACTAACACTCCCAGGGGCTGGTGGTCCTTCTCGATTAAACAGAAATGGTTTCCCTGTCTGTGCACGAGGTCCACAGAGACTACAGGGGGCTGTTGGCAACTGTATCTGTTGGACCCCAGAATGTCCAGCAGAAAACCAGACGCTGGGAGGCACGCGGACTTTGATCTCTACGAGCAACACGGTGGGGACGTCCTGTCGGCTGACCATCCGTGGAGCGCACAGCCCTCCACCACTGCTCTCCGCGGGGCAGTGAGCCCAGGATAGACAGCAGGCTGACCTCCGGGCCACGTGGGCCACGTGGTCATGCCACGGTGGCTGATGACTGAAACCTGGAAATTACATGGAGGTTTTGGTGAGGGAAGCAGAGCCGATAGCTTTCTTGACCAATCAGAGGAAGGGCAGGCAGGTGTTCTCGGAGTTGAGCTACTCAGAGGGACAGCAGCAGCAAGAGCCCACGGTCAAGTGTCTGATTTCAGGACTCCACTGCTAGCAACAGAGTCCTTGTCCTTCTTCGGTGTCCTGGACTCGTCCCTGCTGCCTTGACCTGAGACGCACCCAATGAGCGGGTCGGCAAGGCTCAGGCTTCCTGGATCTGGAATGTTCTGTATTCTTCACCGTCCCTGTCGGCGCAGAGAAAGGCAGATACCTTTGCTGTCCTTGATTGAGCAAAGTATTTTTAGGTTGGACTGATTGCTCAGCGGGTTCCCCGTCATCACGACGAATTTCTTAAAGGAGATTTGCTTTTCTGAATTACATCTAAAAGGGAGCCTACCCTACAATGCTTCAATATTTATATTTTGAGTTTCTTTCCTCACTTGAAGTCAAGTATTCCAGGCGTAGCTAAAGTGCAAAAAGGTAATTTTAACTTTTTTAAACTTTTTTTCACAGAAAACCCAGCAGAGAGTGTGGTCTAGGGCCTGTGCTGCCTGCATGGGTCCCCTCGGAGGCCCATGTGCATGGTCTCATTCGCTCAGGGCAGGGGCTACGCACGTGCTTGTCCCTCTGTCCCTCGAGGGTGGCAAGGGCAGACTCGCGTTGGTGGCTCTGCATCCCCCCCACCCCCTGGGCTGTCGCCGTCTCTGAAGGTGGAGAGTGCTTTGTCTGAAACATCCCAGCACTGTGCCCACGGGCTGTCCCCTCGGTGGTCGGTGGCCCCGCTGGGGGCCTGCCCGGCATGGGGTCCTCTGCCTTCTGACACCGCGTGTCCATCTGGGTCTCAGGAACAGGCTTAGACCTGTCAGCTTCCTCCTGTGCCTCTCCAGTGTCACTGAGGGTCCTTAGCGGTTTCATAGGCCCTGAGGTGGTATCAGGTCCCTTCCCTTAAATTCTGTTTCAAACCCAGAAGATGGGGGCTTGTGGCATTAAGGAATGATACAAGGCCTTCAAATTGCAATTTGTTTTGGGGCTGATGGTTTGGGGGTTTATTGTGGTCTGGTGACAGCCCCAGGGCCCTTGGCGGCCTCTCCAGTCTCGGGGAGCAGTGTGGGTCTATTGACCTGTCTCTGAGGTCAGTTACAAAGAAGGCACGTGTTTGGAGACTCTGAGAGGTAAAAAACCGTGGCCCATAAATGGTTCTGGGTGACTGGACCCTTGTACCACCGGGCCAAGGAGGGGCGGAGTAGGCAGGCCTGCGGCAGGGACAGCCCGCATCCCAGGGACTCGGGAAGGAGTGGGCACTTCACTGATTTTGCCCCAAATGGCCCCTCGTGGTGGTTCAGCGAGTGCCCTGGACAGCCTTGGCTCCCATTTGTAGTCTAGTCTGTGCCATAAGCCCGAGACTGCTGGGTGGTGGTGTCCCCTGTGGCCACAGTGCCTGGGGACCCACATCCGATAGCTACTCGCTCTGTGCTTCCCACCCTGGAGCTCTGCTGCTTTGGAGGTCGGAGGCCCTGAGGGAGAAATGTCTCCCCTTGGACACAACAGTAGTCCCACTGAATAGAAGAGGCGCAGCCTGGCTGGGGCTCTTTAGGGGCCATTGCCCCCACAGCAGAGAAAGGGGGTAGCCTACTGAGTACTGGGGAGCACCTCCTAGATTGAGGAGCTCCTCCTAGCACTATCATGTCCCAGTAGGAACCAGCCCACCCCCAGCAGTGACACCAGACTGTTGAGGACTCGGGCCCTTCCCCAGGTGAAGGATTGATCTGATCGGCTGACATCCTGACTGAGGGCAGGGAGACAGATAACAGGCCGCGGGAGGGAGTTGTAGGGGAACAGGTTCTCTGACCCGCTGTCGGAATGAGGACTGAAGCAGCCCATCGGGACCTGAGTCTGGTGTGTGGTGATGGCTTCTAGTGGCCACGAATATAAAACTGGGCCCCTGTCTGTCGAGTATCTATAAATGTCTAGGTTAGGATGCCTGGGTGGCTCAGTATGTATAGGTTATGTCCATCTCCACCGGATTGCTCCCTTCCCACCCAGCTCAGCGCGTTTTGTACTCTGAGGGCTATTGTTACAGAACCAGTAGTGGGCTGCGCATGGGGGAAGTAGAGGTCAGGACCCAAAGCAGACAGCTCCGTAGGCCTGGGGTCGCTGGAGCCACAGCCTGTCTGGTGCTTGCAACCAGGCCTCTTCCTCACTGGCCAAAAAGATGAATCGAGCCATTCACAATCCCTGAAACCCACCTCTTTGGACGTTTTATTTTTAAGTCATCTCTACACCCAGTGTGGGGCTTGAACTCCCAGCCCTGCCATCAAGAGCCACGTGTTCTATTGTCTGAGTCTGAGACACCTGGGTGCCCCCTTTGAATTGTTTTGAGAATGTGCTAATCCCTGCAAAATGCCTCGCCTGGCCCCCTGACCTTGACGTGCCCTCAGTAAATCTCAGCCATCACCGCTGAAGTCCCAGAAAACATTTAGCTGGCCTTAGGAGTCCAAACAGGAAGTCCCAGATGAAAAGGGGAGGAGGAGGAACCAGGACAAAGACACCAACCCTGTGCTTGGGACCAGGGAGCAGGACGGTCTCAGGCCATGTACCCCCCTTCAATACCTCGAGAACTCCCCAGGACTCCAGCCTTCCCGCTCAGTGTGGCCTCATCCTCCCATGCCTTCCCGTCCTGTACCTCCCCATCCTCCCCTCCGCCACAGAGGAACCAGACTCGGACACTGCCCAGGCCCAGCCCCACTTGCAGGCGAGCCTGCTAGGGCTCAGAATAGCCCAGCTGCTGTCTAAGCAGATGGCCTGGGCTAATTTTAGCCACTCGGTGCTCCCCCAGAGGGGCTGGGCTGGGCTTTTAGGATTTGAATAAGCCCTTGTGTGCGGTGTTGGGTGTTGGTTTAGAGCGAATAACAAAGCTTTGAGCTGTTGTGGGGTGGGGGGGGTCTGCCTAGCACCTTACAGGCATTCCAGAAATAGGTGGTTTTAGAGCATTTGGTTTCTCTGACCTGGCAAGAGCCAGACCCACAGAGCTACAGGTGGTGAAACCCGTGGGGGTGCCAGGGATGACCCGGAGATTGAGCGCTGACGGAGCGGGGGGAAGCAGGTGGCAGGGCCTTGCCGCCCCCTGGCACCCAGGCCCTCTTGCTCTCTTCCTGGTGCCCTGAAAGGATGGACCCGGAAGGCATCCACACGGGATGTTTGTGACCTGTCAGCCCTGTCTTTCAACAAATCCCCCCAGAGCCAGCCCAATTAGAGACCTGTGGGCCAGCCAGCTTGGTCTCTCCCTCTGCTGATGACCAGTCACTGAAAGAAGGTGAGTGCCAGAGTGGACATCAGTACAATGGGGAGACCAGGCTCTAGTTCACAGCTTCCTAAGCTGGGTCTGGGGACACAGCAGATGCTTCCTGGTTTTCGGGGAATCTTCCGGGGCGCGGCTGCTTCTGGCTGCAGGAGAAGGAAAGCCCTACCTGCCCTCGGACCTCTGCCTTTCTCTTGGCTTCCCCAGTTACTGTTGCAAGAGAGCAGCTAGACTCCTAAAAGCAGCCTCCAAGAGCAGGAAGGGAGAGACTTGTGCCCTCAGTCATCTCTTTTTAGCAGAAAAACCACAAAACAGAACAAAAAAAGCAATGACTTTTCTCCATTGCTCCCAGGAGACTAATCTCGGACCAGGTTGGGACCTAGGCGGAGACCCCGACCGCGAGGGAGGCTGAACAGGGAATGACTGGAGTTTACAGCCCATTTTAGGGTGAGGTGGGCTCTCCCAGCAGGGAACACGGGGCAGATGATGGTGGCTGCAGGCACAGACTCCCTGGGAGACTGCCCAGGAGGGCAGGACCCTCCAGACCTCAGCTTCAGAGAATCACCTCCCTTGAGTGTTCTCACCTTATGTGACTTTGGTGAAGTTGGAAACCACGGAAACAGAGATGGTGCTCAGAACAGTGTAAGTGGCGGTCTTCAGGGCTGAACCTCGCAGACCCTCTGGGCTTCATGACATTGCCAAGGCCATTTCCAGATGCCCCAGACCCCAGTGTATGGTGGGGATTCCGGGCCCCTGTGGCGTCTAGCCGTAGGCATAGCTGCAACAACCTCTGGGCGGGGCTGGGGGATTTGGGGCAGAACGATTGACCCGCAGGGAGCCACCACGAGCTCTCCTGAGCACCCCCTAAACCAGTGCTGTGCAAGGACCAGGGATGCCCCGACAACTGAGGGACCACCTCGGACACCCCGCCCAGCTAACAGACACTTGACATGACACATCCCTTCAACCTTGTGTGGAACAGACACAACAGGCAGTCAAAACCATTCACTGGTCCCCCGCTGCCCTTCCAGAGCATTCCGCGGGCAGGGGCGCCTGGCCGGCTCGGAGGACGGAACATGTGACTCAAGCTCAGGGTTGTTTCAGCCCCCGCCTCCATGTTGCACGTGGAGCCTACTTAAAAATAAATAAAATATAAAATAAAGTCATATAAAATAGTTCAGCGCGGGCATCTTTCTCCTGATCCCGGGAGAACATCCCATAGGCAGGCCCAGTGACTCTTCCGTAAAGACACATGGCCTTTCACATCCCACGATGACTCTGAGATTCCAACACTTTCGACTTCTCTCCACCCACTGGCCCCTGACCCAGCTGGAGGTCCTACGACCATTTCTTCTGTACACCTGTTCATACTTTCAATCCAACTGCACACCATTTAATTTTCCCCTCGCACCAACCCTGGGAAACTGAGGCACACTGTGGCTAAGTGACTTGCCCAAGGCCGTACACCTAGGTATGTGACAGGGCTAAGCTCTAGACATGACTTTAGTTGCCTGACCCTGCACAGCTCCTGCTCGATGGGAGGACCGAGGGACCACCCTCCTCACCGAGCCTAAGCCGGCAACCGATGACCAGTGCTCATTCATACAAAGAAACTTGCATCTCCAAGAAAGCTTCTGGGGGTGATGCAGACACTACGTATCAGAGTCATTGAGTTGCACACTTTAAATAGATGTGATTTATTGTAATTAAGTGACTTCTCAAATGCAGTTGATTTTTAATCTTTTTTTTTTTAAATACGTTCCATAACCAGCATGGAACACAATGTGGGACTTGAACTCATGACCCTGAAATCAAGACCTGAGTTCAGATCAAGAGTCAGACCCTAATGGGCTGAGGCAGCCTGGCGCCTCGAGAGTTGATTTTTAAATTCCAACAGATTAAGTAGTCATAAGGGCCTCTGTCCCCAGTGGCGAGGACTAGATCAGAGGCGCCATTACACACACCTGGCATCACAGCCAGGTTGGACTCTGTGTCATGAGCTCATGGGAGTCACCAAAAGGGACAGATGTGTCCGGCAGATTTCCAGAGCTGCCACGGGAGCCCACCTCAAGGGAGAGAGAAGACCAGCTCCTGATCCTGCCTCTTGTTTCCCACCGAGCCTGAGCCTCCCTATTCCCTGCCCGTGGACTCCTTGAGCGGGAGTTACTGGGACCCCATGCTGAGCCCCTTGCAGCTTGAACTGCAGGGAGCCTGACCTGGTGAGCCCCCAAGCCGATGACCGGGGGTGAGCATGGTCCCCGCTGGGCTGCCTGGGCTTGAACTCCTGCTCGACCGTCTATGAGCCCTGGGGTGGCTCACTGACCTTCTTGTACGCTGTCTTCCTCGTCTGGAAAGTGAGGCCCGCAGCACCTGCTCACGGGGCGTTCCAAGGACAGACGGGTCTCTTTTATCTCGTTGTCATGAGTTAATAGACTTGAAGTTCTTAGGTGGTTGCCTGGCACACAGCTGTTAGGGTGTCACCACGGCAGTGAAGACCACGTCCCTCCGACACTCAGGGGCCGTGGAGCAGCTCTGCTCCACCCCTCGGAGGGGGATTCAAACATTTCAGCCATCGCACTTGCTTATCACCCCATTGATGCGTGTTAGTTTTATTAAAATTGAAATTCGTTTTAAAATTTCGACACTATGTCTTACATACTTAAAATCTGCAAAATGCAATTCTGTGAGGAAAAATAAAAGCTCCAAGCCTAGAAAAACTGCTTAAGAAGAAAACCTCAAAAACACAAAAGTAGCAGTGGGTTTAGGTAATGGACTCATGGGGAATTCTCTCTCTTTTGGGCTTTTCACTTTCTTTTTTTCACAAGAAGCCTTTACAATCAGGTCACAGAAATGGGGAATGTTTTTAATATGGTTGGGGGTGGGGGTCTCTGCTTTCCAGCCGCACTGTCCTTATTCTCGCTGTGGGCCACGGAGGAGCCATGGTCCCAGGTGCCCTCTACCCCTCATCTTTCCTGAGGTTTCCCAGGGCAGGCCTGAGACATGTCCCTTTGTCTCTGCCAGGGTCCCGTGGGCCTGGCCTCCTTCTGCCGGCCCCCCAGCATCTTTGCACCAGCCAGGGCTGCCTTCCAAGAAGCTCCTGGCCCTCATTCCCCAGAGCACATGACTAAAGGAAGGATGGCCACCAGCCTAGTGACCCCAGAACACGTCTTCCAGGCCTCATGTTGTGGGGGGGGACGGTCCTCACCACCCACTGTACAGATTTTTCAGCACTTCCACAGGTCTGGTTGGTTTTTCTGCCTGGGAAGCTGGGTGGTCCCCCCGAGTGTTGGAAATAGGTGAGCTCTCTAACTGATTGGGGTTAGGGACAGCTGAGCAGGGCTGGGGTTCCCCATTGTAAGACCTGGTGAGTTCTGGGGCACCTGATGGAACTTCCCCACCTAGGCCCTGACTGCCACTCTGGTCATGATCAGCAGGACACTCCTGCAATGAAGAAGAGTGGATTTGATCGCCCATAAGACGAGCGAGAAAGAGGGAAGCAGGGGCATCTGGGCCGAATCCTCAGCCCCCAAAGGTCATAGAGGGTGGAGACAGCTGGAAGGCCCCACACTGGGGAGAAGCCTGCAGTCCAGCCTGGCCAAGGGGGTGCTGGGCCTCAAGCAGCAGGACATCCAGGATGGGGTCCCCACCAGAGCCCCCTTCAAAGTCCCCATCCTCGGTGTCCCCCAAGAAGGTGGTTGAAAACCCAGGCCATCCCCTTTTAGGGGTGCTGTGTCTCCAGCGAGACCATGGAGCACTGGGCGTGCCTGAGGAGCAGAGGCTGAGCCCCGCAGCAAGGACATGGCTGTGAGAGACCGTGGTGGCATCTGTGTCCTAGAAGTGGACTGCTCGTCTGTTTTCAGCTGTGGAGGGAGGCCCGTCCAGGGACACACTGCTTTGCCAGCACCTTGCATGGACGCCGATGCCTGAGCCCATCTTTTGTGTCCACGGCCCCCACTAGGGCCAGAGGTGACTGGGGGGCTGCAAGCCATGGGACACGGGACCCAGTGCATTTAAATACCTCTGTTCTGTTGGTATTTTGCCACAGGTGCTCAACTGAGGCATTCCGAGGGCAGGTGACCAACTCTCTACCAGATTTTTCCCCTTTGATCTCTCAAACCACAGGACTGAGGAAGCCTCGTTACCTCCCAAAGCCTGGAAGCACCTCCCTCTCCGGTCTGAAGAGAAAATC
The DNA here is from genome assembly GCA_004023965.1 of Spilogale gracilis. Taxonomy (NCBI): domain Eukaryota; kingdom Metazoa; phylum Chordata; class Mammalia; order Carnivora; family Mephitidae; genus Spilogale; species Spilogale gracilis. The sequence continues at coordinate 58,041 of PITA01004882.1, read as the reverse complement.
ATTACCAAGAGATGACTTCGGGCACACGTGGCCGGCTCTGTCAGTGGAGCGTGTGACTCTTGATCTGGGGGTCATGAGTTCAAGCCCCTTGTTGGCTGTGGACATGACTTAAAAATAAAATCTAAGAAAGAAAGTGATGCTTTTGTAAACACTCTTGAGGGGCGCCTGGGTGGCTCAGTTGGTTTAGCGTCTGCCTTTGGCTCAGGTCATGATCCAATGATCCTGGGATCAGGCCCCACGTCAGGCTACTTGCTTAGTGGGGATTCTGCTGCTCCCCAGCACCCCCACTGTTCTCTCTCTGTTTCTCTCAAATAAATAAAAATCTTTTTTAAAAGATCTTGAAAAGCACATAAGTCAAATATTTAAATATATTCTGTTCTTCCACATTCCAAGAAATCCTCTTGGCACCACCAATTTGGAAGTAGTTTGTGTTTAATGGAAAGCAAATAAGTCACCAGGCTGAAATGAAATAAGGCGTCAGAGGAGTGGCCGTGAGCCCAGACCCTGAGAACCACCTCCTAGTCACAAGGGCAGGCCTGCTGTCCCCGTGTCAACCCAGAGGGAAATCAAGCCACATGGTGAATGGCAAGGATCTCAGATGGAAAACATAGAAGGCAGGGAGGGAAGGGACAGTGTGGAAGCAGAGCCAAGCTAAGACTGGGGGAGGGCCCTCAGGGTTCAGTTTTGACATTGTTACCTGTCCTTGTGGATTTGGGGGTCATAGGTTGTGAGAATACATCTGTTGTTGGAATTAGACGGGACCTCTGGGTACTTAACACAAGAATTGTGCAGACGGCCCACAGGATCTGGGCCATCTCAACTTCAACATAGAAACTTCTATTGTATGTGAGTGTGTTGTTGTGGTTGTGTGTGTGTGTGTGTGTGTGTGTGTGTGTGTGTGTGTGTGTGTTTAAGATTTTATTTATTTATTTGACAGAGAAAAACACAGCTAGAGAGGGAATACAAGCAGGGGGAGTGAGAGAGGGAAAAGCAGGCTTCCCACCGAGCAGGGAGCTTGATGTGGGGCTTGATCCTGGAACTCCGGGATCATGACCTGAGCCAAAGGCAGATGTTTAACGACTGAGCCACTCAGGCACCCCGTGAGTGTGTTGATTTTAAAACATTTCTAGGGCACCTGGGTGGCTCAGAGGGTTAAGCCTCTGCCTTTGGCTCAGGTCATGATCTCAGGGTCCTGGGATCAAGGCCCGCATCGGGCTCTCTGCTCAGCAGGGAGCCTGCTTCCTCCTCTCTGTCTCTGCCTACTTGTGATCTCTCTCTCTGTCAAATAAATAAACAAAATCTTAAAAAAAAAAAAAAAGACTGGGTGGCTCAGTTGGTTAGGTGACTGCCTTCAGCTCGGGTATGATCCCGGAGTCCCAGGATCAAGCCCTGCATCAGGCTTCCTGATGAGACGGTGAGGACAGCCTCGGTGGCTGCACATCGGAGCCTCTCAAGAAGGAGATCCGCTGGACTCAGTTGGGTCTGTGGATCAGGGTTCTCAACCTTGGCACCACAAACATTTGGGGCTGGATAATTTTTCTATGGGACAGAGGGTGGCTCTCCTGGGCACTACAGGGGGTTTAACGGGGCTCCTGGCCTCCACTCACTGATCTAAGAGCACACACACTCACCCTTTGGGGACAATCACAAATGCACCCCCCTCCCAAAGCCATCTCACCCCTGGTCAAGATCATCACTTCCCTTTCCATGAATCACCCAGAATCACGGGCCAGAAGCACCCAGCTAAGCGGCTTCCGAATCCCTGACCCACAGAAACCGTGAGACAGATACTGTGTACAATACATAAAATATATTATGTAGAAATTAATACATGTATCTTATAGAGAATATATAAAGTTCTTGGGTGTGATTTATTGTGCTGTCGTAAATAACGAACAAGATGTATGAGTTTTTCAGAGGAAAAAAAGCGTCTTTACCTTTCTTTGGGTTCTCGGGGGGCACCTGACCCCAAAAGGTTTAAGGATCCCAGATCTAGTCCAGCCTCCCAGCCAGTGTAAAAGTCCTTTTCAAAGCCTGCCTTGAGCACTGGTCAGACCAGGACTGGTCGAACCGCCCCAGTTTTCCTACCTCCTAAGGTCACTCAGCAGTTGGTAACAAATTTGGCTGCAATGTACTGAGCCAAAATCTACTGCCCGAACTGCGGCCGGGGAGGCTGACCTGCTTTTTCACATTTCCTCACCAGCTTCTCAATCCCTTTCAAAACTTAGCTTCTCTGCCCTTTTTTACTCCTCCTCCTCTTCGTCCTCCTCCTCTCTCTTCAGACTCTTCTTAACTAGCAAACTAATTCTTGCTAGTCTGAAAAGACCAGCCAGCTAGCAAAAGATCATATCCTGTTTAGCACTCCTAAAAAGAGGAGCGTTGGGCAATTCATTTCTGGGAGTGCTCCCTCCTGGTGGAGCCCTCCCCCCCACTTGAGCTCAGAGCCTTAGGAACCTGTGATTTCTGGGCCTTTCTCTCCACATCCTCAGAGGCCATGGACCGTGCTGCAAACAGTTCCTTCCTGCCAGCACTTGGACTGCACCAATGTTTCTGATCTCCTTCACCAAGTCCGAGGACTCCCGCAGTCCTTCCGGCCCTGTCCATCTTCCCTTCCCAGAGGGCTACCTCGAGGGCCCCCTCAGTCTCTGTTGCAATCCATCAGGATACTTCCCCTTTGACCCAGGGCCAGCTCCTTCCCTTGCAAAGCCGGCCATTTGGGTCAGAACCACTTGCCAGAAACAAAACAGATGCGGAAAGAAAAACCCCAGAGCAGTGGACCTCTTTCCAGAAAAAGGCAGGATTTTCACAGGCAGAGGGCTCACGCAGTAGGAGGCCCACGCCCGGGCTCATTGTCTCAGGGACACAGCACAGCGGCTCTCCTCGGCTAAAAAGGCATGCATGAAGGGGACTCTCGGAGCAGGGTAAGAAAGTAACACAATACTGTGGAAGTGTGTGCATGTGTTTTTTTTTTTTCCCAAAGATTTTATTTATTTATTTGACAGCGAGAAACACAGTCAGAGAGGGAACACAAGCAGAGGGAGCGAGAGAGGGAGAAGCAGGCTTCCCGCCGAGCAGGGAGCCCGATGCGGGGCTAGATCCTGGCTCTCCGGGATCATGACCTGAGCCGAAGGCAGTCGCCCAACCAACTGAGCCACCCAGGCACCCCAACCCACACTTCTTTTTAAAAGAAAAAAGTCTGAAGGAACTTTAGAATGAGTTAGTGCTAGCTGGATGGCATTATGTAAGAATATGCACATATATTTGCTCTGCTACTTAGCAAATACACCAACCAAATTAAAAGCATGTGTGTCCTAAAAAGCTGCAACAGTTTATTCTAATGGTAGAACTCTTAGATGTCCTGGGTTGACTTAGGCTCCCTCAGATCAACTTCACAGCCCCTCAAAGGCAGTTGGTATGCTTGCCTATGTGTTTCTTTTAGACTGAGATCCTAGCAGGCAGAACCGGGTCCTGTTTGTCTTTGTATTCTCTGGTCCTCCATGTACAGTTAATGGGTCTGTACACTGCACAAGGATGCCCAGTCAGGGCTGAAATCCAGCCTGCTCTTCCCTGCTCGGGGTTGGGTCTGCCCAGAGGAGTGTACTTCTTCTATTTTATCTGATCTATAGGTTTTCTCATTCCTTAACAATGCCCTTTGATTCTCTTCTCCTGAACATTGTGGGAACCCCATAAATGTTTGCTGAATGAGGAAATGAATCAATGAAAAAATGAATGGACAGACTTTGCTTTCAGGGAGATAATTTTTTTATTTTTATTTTTTTGACAGTCCAACCGTCATTCCCCACCTCTCCAGCCCCATTTTTCCCCCTGCTCTCCACCTCTTCCCCACTCCTCTACCCACCAACCTGTCCTCATGGTGAATCCTGAAGAGTTTAAGACTATGGTACTGTGTCTTGGCTACACATTAGGGATTTTTAAAATCCCTACGCCCAGGGCACATCCCAGCCCAACAGAAGCAGACCCTGAGGAAGTGGGCATCAGGCATCAGGGGGTTCTTAAAGCTCCCCAGGTGATGGATAATCGAATAATTGACACCACTGATTGAAGCCGATTGTGGTGGTCCCATTCCCCTTGCTGGCTCACGGGTTAGGACAATGCATGTGGCCCAGTTCTGACCCATGATGCTTGCGGGGAAATCTACCAGGGGTTTTCGGAAAAGAGGTCCACCGAGGTGAGGTGGAAGAGGGTGGCTCCCTTCCCTGGGCATTCTAATATCTGGATGTGGAGCCGAGGTAGCCAACCGCGTGAGAAGCGCTTGCTCCTGCTTCAGGACAAGCTGAGGGGCCAGGAAGGCAGGCTAAGGAGAAAGGAGGAACCCAGGTCCTTGGAAACATCCCCAAAGTTGCACAACCCCCAGTCTGAAAACTAGCCATTTCTTTATCGTTCATAGTCATTTGAGTAAGGTTATTCTGTTACTCAGAAAGATTTAACTGGGGGGCACCTGGGTGGCTCAGTTAAGCGTCTGCCTTTGGCTCAGGTCATGGTCCCAGAGTCCTGGGATCGAGCCCAGCATTGGGCTCCCTGCAGGGCGGGAAGCCTGCTTCTTCCTCTCTCACTCCCCCTGCTTGTGTTTCCTCTCTACCTGTGTTTCTCTCTGTCAAATAAATAAAATTTTAAAAAAAGGAAGCCTACGAGCTAAATATAGACAAAAATCCAACACACAGTTTGGAAGGAAATTATGCTTTAGAAAAGGAACTAGAATCCTCCACAAGAAACTGGAGGAGGCGCTAAATAACCTCGTGGACATAAACATGCTGGTGACTGATGGAGTCGCCATGTGGCTGCTAAACACACAGACCCAGGGGAAGGGTTAGAACCCAAGAGCTACAGTCATAGGACAAAGTCCAGGAGCGGTGGTGGGAGCCACAGAACACACCAGCAGTTAGTTACTAATGCCTGCTCCATGTTTGCTCATGCACGTGACACCATGAACCCAGGAACACTTGCAAACAAGCTGCAAGTTTCCTCCCAAGAACTCACTGTAGAGCACTCCATCCTGCACGTAAGATGCGTGTAATAAATATGAGCTGGGGCGCCTGGAGGGGAAAACCGAGGGTTGGGCACCCAGCACTTGATTTTGGTTCTGATCTCAAAGTTGTGAGATCAAACCCGGCTGGCTCCCTGCTGTGTGGGGAGTCCACTTGAGATTCTCTCTCTCCCCCTGCTCTCTCTTCTCCTCACTCTCTCCCTCTAAAATAACTAAGTCTTGGGCACCTGGGTGGCTCAGTGGGTTAAAGCCTCTGCCTTTGGCTCAGGTCATGATCTCAGGGTCCTGGGATCGAGGCCCGCGTCAGGCTCTCTGCTCAGTAGGGAGCCTGCTTCCTCCTTTCTCTCTGCCTGCCTCTCTGCCTACCTGTGAACTGTGTGTCAAATAAATAAATAAAATCTTAAAAAATAAGTCTTAAATAAATAAATATGGGTTGAATCAACCAGGGACGATGTATGATCAAGCAGCAAATTGTTGGATTGAAGCTAGTGTGTCTTTGGGATGCAGAGGAAGGGAAATGGGCAGACTCACTGGAGGGATTCTGGAAAGGACCATGCAACGTAGGAGCCCGGTCTTGACAAGTACAGAGAATTTACATGGACAAAGAAAATGCACAGAGGCTCAATGACACGAGTTCTCATTCATGGATCCCTGGCACTTGCTGCAGGCCGAGTGAATCTAATCCTGATCCAGAGACAAGGACACTATCGACCCAGTTGAATCTGATGTGTGAATAATTGTTTTTAATTTGACAAAGTCAACATAGTCCATTCGAACAGAAAACTATGAACAAGCTGGGCGTAACTAACAATATCCTTGTATCACTCTTTTCAATGTTAGCGGTTTTTATATGAATGAATGCGCACCCTGTAGAAGCTTCATTGAGAGAGCCCGTGTGAAGCTTGGTGCTCCCCCTGCGGACAGACTGGGCCCACCACCGTCATTCTGGGGCAGGGACACCAGCTTACTGGCTGTGTGATCCTGGAGCGTTCCCTAAATTCCTGGAATGTTAGTAAAATGAGGGATAATCATGCTGCTTCTCTCAAAAGGTTGTGAGATTAAGGGAGAAAACTGCAGGCAGTATTAACTAGTGACCAATATGTAGTGGGTATTCTGTAAATGGTAGCTAGTTACAATATACATGCAAAATAACCATTACCACAGGCATACAGGTGGTCTAAGGCTTAAAATCGAATGGGAATCTAAGTCACTTAACCAACTGAGCCACCCAGGTGCTCTCAAAAAGAGATTTTATTTATTTGAGAGAAAGAGAGAGATCGAAAGGAGCGGCAGGTAGAGGGAGAAGCTGACTCTTGCCGAGCAGGGAGCCCGATTCAGGGCTCGATCCTGGGACTCTGGGATCATGACCTGAGCCGAAGGCAGACGCTTAACCACTGAGCCACCCAGGTGCCCCAAATAAAATATTTATTTTTTTTTAAAGATTTTATTTATTTGACAGAGAGAAACACAACCAGAGAGGGAACACAAGCAGGGGGAGTGAGCGAGGGAGAAGCAGGCTTCCCGACGAGCAGAGAGCCCGATGTGGGGCTCGATCCCGGATCTCCGGGATCATGACCTGAGCTGAAGGCAGTCGCTGAACCAACTGAGCCACCCAGGCGCCCCTCAAATAAAATCTTAAAAAAAAAAAACAAAACGAAGTGTTCCAATTGAGACAAAACCCAAAAAGTCTGAAAATACGGAAAATACGGTTTTTCTTCTAACGGCTTTATTGATATATAATTCATATACCACACGTTACCTATTTGAAATTTCCTATTCAGTCATTTTTACTAGAGTTGTGCAAACATCACTAGTCAATTTTAGAACATTTTCATCACTCCCAAAAGAAACCTTGTACCCTTTGGTGATCCCACACACCAACCACGCACCAGCCCCCAGCCAACCGATGATCTACTTTCTGTCTCTGCTTGCTTTTTTTGGACATGTCTTATAATGGAATCATACAGGGGCCCCTGGGTGGCTCATTCATTAAGTATCTGCCTTTGGCTCAGGTCATGATCCTGGAGTTCCCTGAATCGAGCCCCTCATAGGGCTCCCTGATCCATGGGAAGCCTGCTTCTCCCTCTCTCACTCCCCGTTTGTGTTCCCTCCCTACCTGTGTTTCTCTCTGTCAAATAAATACATAAAATCTTTTTTAAAAAATTGCTTTTGGGACGCCTGGGTGGCTCAGTTGTTAAGCGACTGCCTTTGGCTCAGGTCATGATCCCGGAGACCCCAGATCGAGTCCCACATTGGGCTTCCTGTTCGGCGGGAAGCCTGCTTTTCCCTCTCTCACTCCCCCTGCTTGTGTTCCCTCTCTCGCTGTGTTTCTGTCAAATAAATAAAATCTTATTTAAAAAATTGCTTTTGTTATAAAATGAAAATTTTAGCAGTGCCTGGGTGGTGCAATGGGTTGGGCATCTGACTCTTGGTTTCGGCTCAGGTTGTGATCCTGGGGTTGTGGGCTCCATGCTCAGTGGGGAGTCTGCTTGGGATCCCCTCTCCCTCCCTCTGCCCCTCTCTCCCATGCTCTCACTCGCTCTAAAATAAATAAATCTAAAACAAAGATGTAAAAATTTTACTGTAGAAAAGTGATAAGTGTAGGTATAAAGAAACTAAAAATCAGGGGCACCTGGGTGGCTCAGTTAGTTAAGCATCTGCCTTTAGCTCAGGTCATGATCCTGGAGTCCTGGGATCGAGTCCAGCATTGAGCTCCTTGCTCGGCGGGGGGCGGGGGGGGATCTGCTTCTGATTTCTCTGATTTCTCCCTCTGATTTCTCCCTTCTCATGCTCTGTCTCTCTCATTCTCTCTCTCTCTCAAATAAATAAATAAATCTGAAAAAAAAATCACACTTAATCCCACTACCCAGGGATAGGCACTATTGGGTAGTTTTTGTTCCAGATTTTAGGATATGCATATACATGTGTAAGTGGAATCCTAGTGTGTGTACTCTTGGTGCAACATAGCATTTTTTTTTTTTTACTGTGGTGAAACATGAGTAATATACAATTTATTATTTTAGCCATTTTAAGAAAAAAGATTTTGAGTCCTCTCTACACCAAAGGTGGGGCTTGAACTTGCAACCCGAGATTATGAGAGGTGCGTTCCACTGCCTGGACCAGGTGGGTGCACCCGTTTCAACTGTGGTTAAGTGTGGCGTCCGGTGGTATTATGCACATTCACACAGCCCTGCAACTGTGACCACCATCCATCTCCAGGAGCTTCATCGTTCAAACTGAAGCTCAGCACCCACCACAGACTAACTCTGCCTGGGAACCCTCTTCTGTTTCTCTCCCCATAAATGCAACTACGAACCTGTACAGTGTTTGTTTGCGATGGGCTTATTTTACTCAGCAGAATGTCTTCAACGTTCATCCATGTTGCAGCATATTTGAGAATTTCCCTCTTTTTTTTTTTTTTTTTTTGAGAGAAAGGGAGCAGGAGAGTGGTAGGGGTGCAGGGAGGAAGGGAGAGACAGAATCAAGCAGGCTCTGTGCTCAGCATGAAGACCAATACAGGGTTCGTTCTCATGACACAGATCATGACCTGAGCCAAAACCAAGAGTCAGACAGTTAACCCATGAGCCACCCAGGTGCCCCTCTTGTATGTCGTTTATTTATTTATTTATTTATTTGTTTGTTTGTTTATTTAATATTTTATTTATTTATTTGACACAGAGAGAGAGATCACAAGTAGGCAGAGAGGCAGGCAGAGACACAGGAGGAAGCAGGCTCCCTGCGGAGCAGAGAGCCCAACACGGGCCTCGATCCCAGGACCCTGAGACCATGACCTGAGCCAAAGACAGAGGCTTAACCCACTGAGCCACCCAGGCGCCCACTGTATGTCGTTTTAAATTGGAATACAGAATTTAAAGGCCTTGTGATGGATGTGTTACTATCACACCACAGAGGGAGAAACTGAGTCATGGAGAGGGGCTCGGGCTCCCAATTCTCTCACCTGGTCGATGATGTCCTTCAACAAGTTTCCAGGTTGTTGGGATAATTGAGAAAACCAATGGCTTAAACTCTCTCTCATAAATATCCAAGAAAGAACCTCAATGAAGATAACAGTTTAGTGTCTTGCTTGCAGTCCCACAGTTAATACCCCAGATATGGGGCTAGAAGACAACTCCAGGCTTCAGAGTGTGAGAAGACTCATATAGGGTTTTTGTTTAAAATGCAGATTGTCAACTATCTGTTAGAAAACCCAAAAGACTCCACCCCAAAACTGCTTCAGCTGATAAATTCTGTAAGGCTACAGGATATAAAATCAATGTGCAGAAATCTGTTGCATTTCTGGACATTAATAAAGAAGCAGCATAAAGAGAAAGGAAGAAAACAATCCCATTTGCAATATACCAAAAATAATAAAATACCTAGGAATAAATCCAACCAAAGAGGTGAAAGACCTATACTCTGAAAACTATGAAACACTGATATAAGAAACATGAAGATGATACAAAGAAATGGAAAGATATTCCATGCTCATGGATTGGAAGAACAAATATTGTGAAAATGTCTCTAATACCCAAAGTACATTGAAGGTAATCCCTTTCAAAACACCAACAGCATTTTTCACAGAACTAGGACAAACAATCCTAAAATTTGTGTGGAAGCACAAAAGACCCCAAAGAATGAAAGCAATCTTGGAAAAGCAAAGCTGGAGGCATCACGATTCCGGACTTTGCACTCTATTACAGAGCTGTAGTGAGGAAGACAGCATGGTATTGGCACAAAAACAGACACAGAGATCAATGTCACAGAACAGAAAACCCAGAGATGGACCTACAGCTCCACAGTCAACTAATCTTCGACAAAGCAGGAAAGAACATCCGATGGGGAAGACAGTCTCCAGTAAATGGTGCTGGGGAAATGGGGCAGCTATATGCGGAAGAATGAGTCTAGACCACTTTCTTACAACATACACACAAAAAAAGACTCAAAATGGATTCAAGACCTATTTGTGAGACCTGAAACCGTAAAACTCCCAGAAGAGAACACGGGCAGTAATGTCTCTGATACAGGCCATAGCAATGTTTTTCTGGATAGGTCTCCAGAGGCAAGGGAAATAAAAGCAAAATAAACTACTGGGGCTTCATCAAAATAAAAAGCTTCTGCAGAGAAAGGAAATGATCAGCAAAACTAAAAGGCAAACTACTAAATGGGAGAAGATATTTTCAAATAACATAGAGAATAAAGGGTTAGTAACCAAACTATATAAAGAACTCATACAACTGAACATCCCAAACCCACATAATCCTATTAAAATGGGCAAAAGACACGAACAGACATTTCTCCAAAGAAGTCATCCAGATGGCGAACAGACACATGAGAAGATGCTCAACATCCCTCATCATTAGGGAAACAGAAAATCAAAACCACAATGAGCGATCACCCACACTAGTCAGCATGGCTAAAATCAATAACACAAGAAACAAAAAGCATTGGCAAGGATGTGGAGAAAGGGGAACACTTGTGCACTGCTGCTGAGAAGGCGAACTGGTGCAGCCACAGTGGAAGACAGTATGGAGGTTGCCCAAAATGTTAAAATAGAAAAAAAAAGTTAGGGGCGCCTGGGTGGCTCAGTCATTGAGCATCTGCCTTCGGCTCAGGTCATGATCCTGGAGACGCGGGATCGAGTCCCACATCGGGTTCCCTGCTCTGCGGGAAGCCTGCTTCTCCCTCTCTCACTCCCCCTGCTTGTGTTCCCTCTCTGGCTGTGTTTCTCTCTGTCAAATAAATAAATAAAATCTTAAAGAAATTAAAAAAGAAAAAGAAACAAAACAAACAAAGGAAAGAAAAGAAGTCAAACCAAGAAATAGATTCTGAACTCTATCTAGAGAACACACTATCAGCACAGGGGAGGTTGGTGGGAGGATGGGGAAACAAGTGATGGGCATTAAAGAGTACTACCTGTCGTGGGGAGCATGAGGTGATGGATGGAGGTGTTGAATCATTCAGTTGTACACCTGAAACTAATACGACACTGTGCTAACTATACTGGAAGTAAAAAAATAATAAAAATAAAGTTTAAAAAGCAACACAAAATAAAATGCAGGTTATCATAAAAAGAGCCTAACATTACTTAAACAGCAGACATGCTGTTATGTGTGAAATGTGCGTTAGGATAAAAGCTGGTTGGCTTTGGTCTAATGGTACTTTGACCGTGGGCTACTCTGCCACACTTGACTTAACCCCAGCCCTGTATTCTTCCATTCTCCAAGCTGACCTTTTCTGGAACTCCTCTCCAAATAGGTAGGACTTACTCCTGCCTGTTGATAACAGAATAAGTTGTTTTTGGCTTCTTGGAAGGTAGATCAGAATGTGTCTAGAAGGCACGGGAGGGGTTAAATTAGTGAAGTAAGGGTTACTTTGCAAAATTGAAGTTTTCACCACACTGCGCCCCTTCAACCCTCAGCAAGTGGCACCCAGTTTCCCAGGCAGAAGCTGGCAGCAGCAGTCAGAACTCTCCTACTGCCAAGTGATGGAAGCAAATAGCTGACATTGGAGCAAACTGTGAGCACAACTATTATGAGGCCTGTGCATTACCCACTCATGGAATCCTCAAAATCCTCTCTGATTCTTTGCACCTTGCAGGTGAGAATGTGAGGCACAGCGATTTAAGAAACCCTGTGAGGAGCGGAGCGCTGGGTGACCCAGTAAGTTAAGCGACTCCCGACTTTCTCTTGTTCTGGGCTCAGGTGGTGATCTCCAGGTGGTGAGATGGAGCCCCGCAACCAGCCCTACATTGGGCTTTTCGCTCAGCGTAGAGTCTGCTTGAGATTCTCTCTCCCTCTGCCCCTCCTGCTGGTGCTCTCTCTCCCTAAAATAGACTAATCTTTAAAAACAAGAGAAAGAGAAACAAACCTGCATTATGGATTATACAGCTGGCAGCCAGAACCGCAACGAGGCCTGGGCAGGTGCGGATGCCTCTCCCCGCTTTTGCCTGTGTGCCCCAAAGAGCGTCCAGGCCGGCAACCTTACGTGTCTGCAGGACTCTCGTGTCGTGGCACCGCCCACGGCCCCCATTTTCATTGTACAGCCCAGAGGCAAGCCTGCCCTCCTGCTCTTCAGAACCCGGCTTCTCCACCGCTCTGGCGCGCTCAGCAAGCCGCAGGGCTGAGCCTGGCCCCTGCGGCGCGTCTAGTCCCCGGAATGCACCTGTGATGTCCTGTCCTAGCCTCCGTCTCCCCGCGGTCCCCTGAACCCCTGGAGGAGAAAGCTCGGGGCTCACTAACGTCTGTTCCCCGAATTGCTGACAGGCCACGGTGGCTTGATCAACGACAGGGCCGTCTCCCCCGCGGCGGGGACGAGCTTTCAGCGGCGATCCTGGGACACCTGGGGCATGGCACCCGCCGCCCCACCGCGGACTCTGGTCGCCGGCCGGCCGCGCCCTCCCCGCCCGCTGCGAGGTCCTGCGAGGCCAGCAGAGTGGCTGCCCCAAGGCCGGCCGGCTTGCGCGAGGCGGTGACCCGGCCAGGGGCCCTCCCGCAGGCTCGGCCCGGCCTACAGGTGCCGCCAGCCTGCCGCGCCTCCGCGTCCTACCCCGTCGCGGCCGCAGCGCGGCCTCCTCCGCCTCCCTGCAGCCCGCGGCCGGCCGTCTGGGGTGGGGGGGCGGCGGCGGGAGCCAGGAGCACGGCGGGAGCAGCAGCCGGGAGGACGGCGGGAGCGGCAGCGGCGGGAGCTGGGCGGACAGCGGTAGCGGGAGCCGGGAGGACGCCGGCGGCGCGGCGGGAGCACGGCGGGAGGAGGGCGGGAGCAGGAGCAGGGAGGACAGCGGGAGGACGGCGGGAGCAGGAGCCGGGAGCACCACGGTGCGGCGGCACCGCAGGCAGCGAGCTCCGCATTCGAACCTCCCTCGCAAAGACAGTCTCCGCCCCACAATGCACCGCGGCGGGCAGCCTTTGAAAAAGCGGCGCGGCTCGTTCAAGATGGCGGAGCTCGACCAGTTGCCTGACGAGAGTGAGTAGCACCTCGAAGCGGCTCCCGCCGCCCGCCACCGCTGCCAGTCCCCGGGCCTCCGCCGGCCAGGACAGGCGGCCGTGCCCTCCGCCGGGCGAGCGGGCCGGCTGCCAGCCCCGCCGCGCTCCCCCGGTGCTCCCACCCTGGGGCGGCCGCCGCGCCGCCGCCTTTGTTATGGTGTCTGTGTGCGGCTTTCTGGGGTGCTCTGAGCGCCGGGGCCGGAAGCCGAAAGCCCGGGGCCCGGCGCGCGCCCGGCGGACGCGGGGGCCCTGCTGTGCCCGCCCGACTCGGGGCCCCTGGCCGGGTGGGGGAGGCGCGTCCCCGGGGGCGCGCAGGGACCGCCGGCGGGGTTATGTAACCTGCCCGGCCCGGTCCGCGCGGGGCGGGGGCTGCCGGGGGACTGTCGGGGCCCGGGGCCACGTCCTGTCCGGCTCCTGCCTCCGCAGGCACTCGGGATCCCCGCTGTCCTGCCCTCCCCCCGCTCCGCTGTGTCCACCCCTGCAAGTGTTTCCGTGTCAAAGGGCTGGCCCCTTCCCCTGGGACCACAGGTGGCTGGGCACCTCTCCAGGGGGACCCAGGCGGGGCGCCCCGGTGGGCGGGTAGCCCCTAGCCCGCAGACTGCCTGGGGCGCGCGGTTGCCTTCAGAATCCTGGGGGTACCTTTCTGCTTGGCTGAGAGCATCGCAGCACCCTCCCACGGTGCCCTTCCTGACCCACCCCTGCAGCTGCCTGCCTTGACGCTGTTTACTCACCCGCCGCCTCTGACCTGCACACTTACCCGTGTTTAGTAAGTGCAAGCACCGATTCCGTAGTGGAAGCACCACAGGGCGGAATTCTGTAATTTACAGTGTTGTATGAAGTATGGAAGAAGGCGGGCATTTGAGTTAATTACAGAAGGGTCCTGGTCCACACTCACATGGGGGGTGCCTGTGGTCTGGGAGAGTCTCAGTCATGCCAAATCCCAACTGTGCAAGCTGAAGGCAAATAGACACTCTTCAAATGAGAGCTACCTGCAGCCAACTCTGTTTTCTTTGTGGGGGTCATGTGTCCTTAATGTGTTACAAAGTGAAAAGTTCAAGTTGCCAAACTGGTGAAAAGAGTTTGTGTTTTAAATTTGTTCTAGACCCCAGCAAAGCTGCAGTCGAATTTTCTGGTTGATGGAAATACCCCATTTTGTAACGTCCAGGAAGGTACCTATGAAGCACCCCCCCACCCCCCCACCCCCCCCACCCCCCAGCTGTGGAGCTCTCCAGATGTGGCTAGAGTGATGGAGAAACAGGATTTTAAATTTTATTTTCATTAAGTGAAATTTACAAGGTCATATGTGGCTCCTGGCTACTGCACTGGACAAGGCGCCTCCCACAGACCCACCATGAGTTTTGTTGTTTCTTGTTTAGAGAGTGCAGTTGTGATTTCACATGCCCCAGATGAGGGTGGGCCTACTAAGTAATAGGCTTGTCTTTGGGAAATCTGTGCTATCTTTAGAATAAAGATGTTTTATCATAGCTTAGAAGTCACACCCACTAAATCTGTTCTTTTGATTGCTATGGTCATTCTGTTGAGATGACAGGTGTTTTAAGGGGCCTTCTTTTAACTGTCATTTGGAATATTTGCTTGTCATCATTAAACATTTATTGAGGACTTATTATGGTTCTTTGTAGAGACTTGGGACTCACAATAGGGTTTAAATTCCACCTATACTCTCAAACTATACAACGGAGGTTTATGTTACTTTGTGATCTCTCTGGTCCATTGGAGTGTATACAGGCACATACCTGTGTTTGTGTGGTGTAGGTCTTGTTTAGCTGGATCACAATTTGCTGAAAGCAGGAATTGCCTTACTTCATTGGTCACACAGAACTACATATCGGGTATATGTAAATACTTGATCTATGCTGAATCGAAGATAGGATAAGAGACATTCCTAAGGAACCTGGAGCAGAGTCTTGGAAAGGGAAAGCGATTTCAGTTTGATACTGGAAATAGCTGTGTGTTCCTTTGCCAATTTTAGTCAAAGGGGCTGGCTCGTAAATTAGCCAGTAGCCGGTATAACTTATCAATAATAAAAGCTACCATCTGAGTACTTACTGGGAACTAGATGCTGTGCAAAGTATGTGATACGCATTTGTTCACTGAGTGCTCATTTCCGTTGACTAAGTACTCTTACCAGCTGGATTGTGTATATGAGGAATCGGAGGCTCTGTTCTGCCCAGGCCTTTCCTCTGAGCTCCCAGACTTATAGCCCTTGCCTGTTTCACTTTTTCTCTTATCTAAGGCCTCAGCGCCCTTTCAGACTTCATGGGTTCAAGACCTGTATCATAATCCAGGGGTTCCTGTCTTTTTTTTTTTTTTTTAAGATTTTATTTATTTATTTGACAGAGAGACACATAGCAAGAGAGGGAACACGAGCAGGGGGAGTGGCAGAGGGAGAATCAGGCTTCCCGCCAAGCAGGGAGCCTGATGCGAGCCTCAATCCCAAAACTCCGGGATTATGACCTGAGCTGAAGGCAGATGCTTAACAACAGAGCCACCCAGGTGCCCCCAGGAGTTCCTGTGTTAATGATTGGCTCTGCTGTGCGTGCACTGAAACCTAAAGGCTAGCTTTGGCCCTTCCCTCTCTTCCATGTCCATATTGAAGCCTTTACTATGTCTTGTAACTTACCTTCTCTGTGTCTCAGTCTGCCTACTTCTCACCATCTCCTGCTCCAGCCGGGTGACGCTCCTGTGCACCAGTCACCATTGACCCACAGCCTGCCCACATCCCCCAACCTACATGTGGCCAGAGCGGTCCTTCCAGAATGTGTACATGTCCTCCTGCTGCTTGGAACACTTTAGTAGCCACAAGAGCCTTTGGACTCTGGCCACACTCCAACTTTCCAGCTTCAGTTTATACCACTCTTTCTCTCATCCTGTCCCTTTGGGCTAAATTTGGCCTTTTTCGTTCCCTGTACTCCCCAGGCTTGCTTCTTTTTTTTGCAAGGCCTTTGCACATGCTGCTCTCATTATCTGGAATCCTCTTCCCCTCGCTGGCAGTTGATGGCTACTTATCCTTCAGATCCCAGTTTAAGCTCCTTTAGAAAGTTATTTTCTGTCCGTGACAAAGATTACATCTTTTTTTTTTTTTTTTTTTTTTTTTAAGATTACATCTTCTTATTAAATCTTTTCCTACCACCGTGGAACTCCTTGGTAGCACCTGTCACAGTCGCAGCTTTACATTTGTTCATGTGATTGGCTAGAAGCCTCCTGGAAGGGGTACCATTTCTGTTTTGCTTCATGCTTGCATTTCTGGTTCCATGCATAACACTGGGCTCACTTCTCTGACCCTTTTTCATGGCTCTCTTCCTTTGCTATCTACTCCCTAAACACAGTGCCCTTTCCCCCTGTTCCTTGAATGTTCTAACCGCTTCTATCTGAGGGCTTTTTTTTTTTTTTACCTGTTTTTTTTTCCACCCAGACTCTTTGCTTTGACCTCCTGCTCCCTCAAGACTAGTCCTTTTTAAAAAGATGTGCTCTCCTCAGAGAATCCTTTCCTCATCCCCTGTGTAAAGTAACACCCCCACGCAGAGATCCCCCGTTTGTTTCCTTTATGACAACTGCCATGGGTCACTATCATCTCATGTAGTTGTTTATTTTGTGTCTCCTCCCACTGGAGTGTAAACAGAGAACAGAGGCTGTCTCTCTTGGCCTTTAGGTAATCCCAGCCCCTAGAATAGTGCGGTAGCAGGCATTCAGTGGAGACTTTGTTGTTGTTGTTGTTGTTTTGTTGTTGTTGTTGATTGAGCAAAGTACTGGTAGCATGATCCAAAAATTAGCCATGTGCTATGTACATTGTTCGCTAAGCACTTTTACAAATAGTAACTTGTCTAGTCTCCATTTTACAAATGAAGAATCAGCAGCACAAGGATGTGATGTAAATTGCTTAAGTAACCCAGCCCAAAGTGGCCAAACCAGGATTCAAACAGAGCTAGCCTCCCTGTGTGCTCCTGACTGCCGTGCTACACCGTATCTCAGAAAAAAGATTAAAAATGGTAGGTCAGAATCCCCAGGACAGGGTCTTGCCTTCACAGAGCAGGAGTGGCTATCCTTGCGGCTCGCACCTCTTCCCTCAGATCTCTGCTCAAATATCACCTTTCAGAGAAGGTACTCATAGGCACCTTTTAGCAAAGTAGTCTTCTCTCTCCCAGCCCCGGCCCACATTCCTGTTATCCCACTTCAACGCCGACTCTCCCCAGCGCTCATCATCACTTGATGTGTGTGTTTGTCTCCCTTCCCTAGAATGTAAACTCCATGGGCATGGGGACTTTGGCTCTTTTAGGTGCTGTTGTATCCCCTGGGCCTCCAGCAGGGACTGGGGGGTATGGTCAGCATGCCACGTATTCACTGGATGCGTGGCTACTACCACTTTTTCTAAAATGAACCATATTTCTCTTGGTAGCTACGTGGACATGTGCCCTGTCCACTAGCTGCTTCCTAGTTGTGTTGTGAGGCTTTTTAGCTAGACTTTATGGCCTCTCTCCCCCACTTTGCCCCCACAGTTCTACTTCTGGGCATTAAACCAGTGTGCTGTTTGGAGGCAAGTCAGGTGTCCTATTACCTGGTCGCCACAGCAATGCGAGGAAGTAGAGTGAGAGCAAGGGTGACTTTTGGTGTTGATGGCGTGTCTGTTCTAGAAGCCTCTTATCCTGGGGCGCCTGAGTGGCTCAGTTGGTTAAGTGGCTGCCTTCAGGTCATGATCCCGGAGACCCGGGATCGAGTCCCACATCGGGCTCCCTGCTTGGCGGGAAGCCTGCTTCTCCCTCTCTCACTCCCCCTGCTTGTGTTTCCTCTCTCACTGTATTTCTCTCTGTCAAATAAATAAATAAAATCTTAAAAAAAAAAAAAAAAAAGAAGAAGCCTCTCATTCTGCCCTGCAGAGAAGTCAGCTGAAGTTTAGGGATCATAGTGGCATACAAATATTTCATAGCCAGCACCGCAGTACCTTCTCATTGCTTCTCCTTTAAAGTCTGTTGTCTGTTTATAGGAGTTGTAAATCATGGCTGTTTCTGTTCAATGCCAAGGAGAATTAATCTGTCTTCTCTGGTTTTTTACCTAGTTCATATTCTTCTTTCTTACTTTCTTCCTTGGAATCATCTTTATTTATTTTGTGTGTGTGTGTGTGTTTTTGAAGTACACAATTGGCTCCTTGGAGTTCTTTACACACATTTTGAACTTGCCATTTAAAAACTTGTCCTTTTGGAGCACCTGGGTCAGTCGTTAAGTGTCTTCCCTTGGCTCAGGTCATGATCCCACAGTCCTGAGATCGAGCCCTACATCAGGCTCCCTGCTAGGCGAGAAGCTGGCTTCTCCCTCTCTCACTCCCCCTGCTTGTGTTCACACTCTCACTATGCATCTCTCTGTCAAAAAAAAAAATTTAAATTAAAAATAAAATTAAAAATTTGTCTTTTCTCAGTGCAGGTAAATGACCAATCTTTCAAGTAAATTAACTGCCTAATCCTAGATTACATTCTGGCAAACATAAATGGATGTCACAGTAACTGAAATGAGAACTAGCTGGTTCTAAAATAAAGCAAGTTTAAAAATGAGGAATGATGTGTAATAATTTGACTATACTAAAAGAAAAAAGTGTTCTAAACATTTTTTAAGTTAAAAGAGGGAGATTTCACTCATCTATAGTTCTGTGAATAATTTCTATTTTGGAGCATTGAAAGGATTTTTTTTCCTGTTAATTTTGTTGTTATTGAGCTATAATTGACATTTAACATTGTATTTGTTTTAGGTGGACAACATAATGATTTGATGTGTGTGAAATGATTGCCTTACCTGGGTTAGTTAACACCTATCACCCCACATGGTTACAATTTTTTTTCTTATGGTGAGCACTGTTAAGATCTACTTTCTTAGCACCTTCCATGTATACAATACAGTATCATTAACTGTGGTTGCTGTGCAGTGTGGTATATCTCCGGGATTTATTTGTCTTGTAACTGAAAGTTTGTACCTTTTTGACTGCTTTTACCCATTTTGCCCATGCCACCAACCCTATTCTCTGCGTCTAGTTTTGGGTTATGGGTTTTGTTGGTTTGTTTGTTTTTAAGATGCCGCATGTAAGTGAGAGAGATCATCCTTTACAATTTTTCGAATGACTTGGACTTCTTTGCAGTGTACATATCCAATTCTGAGATTCTCAGTTTATTGCTCTCCTTGTCTTATAAAAATGTATTTCCCTGTGGTTTCTCCTGCTTCTCCTCACCCCATAGATCCCATCCCTTATTCACACCAGAGCTTGTAGCCCAGTATGTCTTCAGAGTGGACCTGAGGGTTACTTGCAAGAGAACCGCTGAGGACCTTTATTAATAATACAGATTCTGTATGCGTGAGGAGTTTCCTGGTTTTTCTAATATACTTTAAGGCTTGGTTTAGGCAGTGAACCCCTCCATCAGTACACTAGTGTCTCTGGCTCTTCTAAACTCCCTTTTCCAGCTTCGGTCTTGAAGGGTTGCACACACCTGCATTCTAGACTTTCCAAGGCACTTGTTGCCCAATACCCACAGTGCCCCTGGATGATTTTCATGTTCTCTTTTCTCTGGTCTATTACTGCTTCTGGTCTTTGCTTCAGTAAACGTCTGTCCCTGTCTCTTCTTCTCCAGCACCCGAACATTGGATGCGGATCCAAAATCATTCTGTGCCTGCTCTCCCAATTTCCTCTTTTGGAGAGGCCTCCGGTTCTCAGTTCAGCAAGACTCCCAGATCTCTCTCTCCTGCTATTCCTTACCTAATGGGACTTCTGGCCGATAGCTTGAACGGCCCTCTGGTCACCTCTGGTTGCACATCCCACAGTCACTCCAGACTCAGCACCACTAAAACCAGATGGGTCACCCTGTAGCCAACTTCTTTTTCTCTCACAATGATTATGAAATAATATTGATTTGTTTTAATTGCAGGCTCTTCAGCAAAAGCCCTTGTCAGTTTAAAAGGTAAGATCATAGCACCATTCTGTAGGTATGGCATAAGCTAGAAATTTCGTTAATTAAATTGATTTGGGTACAGTCTTTTCTGTCTAAATTAGGATTCAGTTTAGCTTTTAAGTATTGGTTTTCACTGATGATAATTTTAAATTCATGGGCTGTTTTAGGAGAATTGGTCCTTGGTTGTTGGAAATTATGAAGAACTTTTCTCCCCAAGAATTATTGATTAAAGACCTTTTTCTTTTTTTAATTTTTTAAGTAAACTATGCCCAGTGTAGGGTGTGGGGCTTGAACTCACCACCTGGAGATCAAGAGTCACACATTCCACCAACTGAGCCAGCCAGGCACCCCAAGAACTTTTTTTTTTTTTTTTGGTAAGATTTTAAGTAATCACCACACTGAACATGTGGTTTGAACTCTCCACCCTGAGATCAAGAGTCACACACACCTCGTGAGCCAGCCAGGTGCCTTAAACCCTAGGAACTTTTTAACTAAACATTTCAGGTGTCTTACTAGAGTGAAAGCATCTATTGAATAGCTGTGCTCAGCTGTATTTTTGCTTAAGAGTTTGTATTTTTAGTGGGGCACCTGGGTGGCTCAGTCAGTTAAGCTGCTGGCTCTTGATCTCAGCTCAGGTCCTAACCTCAGGGTCCTGAGTTTGAGCCCTGCATTGGGCTTCATGCTGGGTGTGGAACCTACCTAAAAAAAAAAAAAGTTTTTAGGAATTCTGCTTTCTAAGTAATAATGCAAGTTTCTTGAAATAAAAGAATGACAATTCTTTTCTTTTCCTGAGAACAGGGTTATCCATGTTCCTTGATCTTGCTCTTTCTTTCTGCAAGTACCTTAGACCAACCCTCTTACTGTAGTTTGTTTTGAATTTTTGCTTGAGCAGGATTCTACTAAGTAAGTAAATCTGGAACCAAGCTATGCTCAAAAGTTCACTAGTACTTTTAGTTTTTAAAACTACTGTGTTGTGCTTTGAATTGATGATTTACCAAATCAAGTCCTTACCTTCCAGAACTACCCTAATTTATGTACCGAGCAGGATCGACCCTGGTCCACCTTTTTTCTTTTGTACTTAAAACATACATCTGAAAAAGAATTCCGTTATTCTTTTCCTCCCGATGTAAAAACTATTTCTTTTCTAAAAAAGACATATACTAGTGATACATTTCTTACAGAAGTTAGGAAATGCTGATAAGCAGCTAGAAGAAATGAAAATAACTGTCTTGCGTGTATTCATCCTAGCTTTCTATATCTTTCTCTGTATAAACATATCCTTTTTATAAAAATTAAATTCACCATTCTGTATTTTCATAATATGTCTAATCAATTACTTGATTGGAGTTTTCCTGGTTGCATACAACTCTAAGACATTTCTTTGAATCAAGGAAAACAGAAACACCCACACACTTTACTTTTGTATATCTACAGTTTCACTTACTGAAGCAGGAAACATTCAGAAATATCCTCTAAATTCAAAATTAGAAGCTTTTTCCATTTTTTCCAATGCACTGTTTTCAGTCAGATTGTACTTAAGCTTCTTAGCAAATTCGAATAAAGGAATTACTAAAAACATGAAGAAAGAAACCACACATATTTTAATATGAGAATTTAATACTTTCACAATGCAGTGCATTGTCAAAAAATGTAGAGTTTGACAAAAAAAAAATACAGAAGAGAATTTTCATTTGTAATAAACCAAAATTACTGTGCCCGGTATATTTTTTCCATATTGGTAAATATTTCCGCTATATTGCTATTAATAAAAAGGCAGTGTTCATTGTATAAAATCCTTTGAACTAAACTCAAATCTTACTAGTAATAATTACTTATTACAGAGGGAAGCTTATCTAACACATGGAATGAAAAGTACAGCTCTTTACAAAAAACACCTGTTTGGAAAGGCAGGAGTACGGGCTCTACTGTGGAGATGGTAAGGAATTAGTTTTTCTTACTCTTTAGAATATGATAGCTAAATTATCTGTATGATTGTTACATGTACAGCTCTTATAGGACAGTAAGGTTTCCGGGGTTCTCCCCAACTCCAAGCATTAGAGTCTCTGAGTGCCTTTGAATATAGTACAGGAAGGATCATACTTAGATGAACAATCTGTCGCCTTTGATAATCTGGTCATCAGTAAGCATTTGTTAAGTAATTGCCATTTCCTTAACTCGGAAGGACAAAAAAAAAATTCCAACAACCCCAAATCATCCTTTATTCATTCGGGATGTAAAATAATTCACATGGTTCTGATCCCTGCAAAAAGATGTTTAAGTAAGTGGTGAGATAATAGAATCTTGTGTAGGCAAGGGTAGTACACATAGGGTAGAAGGGACTTCTTTCAGGGCTATGGAGTATTAAGATTCTTAGTGGGTTTAATTTCAAAAGTCTGTACCTCGAGCCTTGACCTTTGAGATGCTGCTCAGACATTGTTAGCACTCTGGAGCTACTTCCCTTCCATCTGAGTGTGCAAGTCTGTCTGCAGTGGTGGGAGAAGTATTTGAAACAGGATGTCGGTGCGATTGGAATATTATTTCTGTTGTTCTTCTGCCTGAATGAAGCCTCTGAACTTGGGGTGGACTGTAAAACTCTTCACATTACAGACCTTCTAATGTGTGATGTCCTTTGGGTACTTCAACAAGTTAGCTCTGGTTCTGCCGTCTAGTTGACTCTACAGTCACTTACCAAATACCTGTGACAGGTGTCTTGTACATTTATTCACAGATGGAAATTCGGTTAACAGTTTTTGACAGCGCATCTAGCGCAGTATTATATGTTGAGATTGATTCTCTAGAGCGATCTAGTAACTTGGCCCCACCCAGCCCTGTGCAGCCAACACAGCATGCCATACACCCAACTGCTATTGATCCAAGCACTTAACATCACCAGGATTAGAATTTCCAGAGCTTCTTTTCCTCTTGTCACCATTCAGGGCTGCTAAGGATACTCGGGTTCTGGTTTTAATCATTAGCTAGGTGTTTCATTTCGTCATCAGCTAGATATTTCAATTGTAAACAAATTGCATAAATCTGTACTACTTTTAAATCTATCTGTATTCGACGTGATTTACTCTGTGTTACCCAGCCTTACCCTTCCAGGCCGCTGATAATCCCACGTTAGCTGTGTCTTCCAAGCATAGAATTGTATTTTGGAAGAAAAATGGGAAGTGTTCAGTTTTTTTATTAAATACATTTCTACCGTAGCCTTTCAGAAATTCAAAACGAAGTCGACTCTTTTCTGATGAAGATGACAGACAGATAAATACAAAGTCACCCAAAAGAAACCAGAGAGTTGCAATGGTCCCACAGGTATGCCTGTCTCTAGCATTTCATTCCATGTGAAAGGAAGTGAGCAATTGCTCCACATAATAAAGTTCATTTTTTATTATTCCGTTACACTTTGAGTAACAAGTTCTTTTTAAGTCACTGCTCAACTCAGCTCTTTTATTAGTTACCTAGAAAGACCATTATTTTCCTGATGGAATTTTTCCGGGAGAAGAAAGCCGGTCCTCAGTCATACAAATGCTCACTTTTAAGCATGGAAAGGAGAGTGGATTCGAAACAGATAGATTTGGCAATAGGGAATCAGTTTGGAGTTTTGCATGGAAATGAGAGGGAAGAAAACATCTTACTTTATCACTGAGAAAAATGTGCCGAAGACTTCCTTAATCAAAGGAGGAAATTGTATAGCATGAAGTCACAACTTTTTCATTTGTGGCATTTTTTTTTCAATAAGAGATTAATTTATTTGATTTCCTCTCATTTTTTATTTTTATTTTTCATTATTTTTCTCTTCATCATTTTTTAACTTTTTAGAAGTATAATTAACAGACAGGGTTATGTTAGTTTCAGGTATACAGTACTATGCTTCAGTGATTCTACACATTACTCAGTGTGTATCATGATAAGTGTAATCTTTTTTTAAAGATTTATTTATTTTAGTGAGAGAGAACAAACAGGGTGGGTAGGGGCAGAGGGAGAATCTCAGGCAGACTCTGAGCTGAGCACAGAGCCCTACTTCAGGGCTCAATCCCACAACCCTGAGATCACAACCTGAGCCCAAACCAAGAGTTGGATTCTTAACTGATGGTGCCACCCAGGTGCCTAACGATAAGTGTACTCTGAATTCCCTTCACCTATTTTACCTATCCCCCTACCCACCATCTTCCCTCTAGTAACCACCAATTCTCTGTATTCAAGAGTATGGGAGGTTTTTTTGTCTCTTTTTCTGTGTTTTGTTTCTTAAAATTTCCATGTATGGGTGAGGTCATGGTGTTTATCTTTTTCTGACTTATTTCATTTGGCATTATACTCTGTAGCATTACCCGTGTTGTTGCAAATGGCAAGAATCCCATTCTTTTTTATGGCTGAATAGTAGTCCATTATATATATACATAGAATATATATGTGACATATATAATATATTCCATCCATTCATCGATGGAAGGACAGTTGGGCTGCTTCCATATCTTGTCTATTGTAAATAATGCTGTAGTAGACTTAGCAATCTATCTTTTCAAATTAATGTTTTTGTATTTTTTGGGTAAGTACCCAGCAGTGGGATATTGAATTGGAAGGTCTGTTTTCCAGAGTGGCTGCACCAGTTTGCATTCCTACCAACAGTGCGCAGGGGCTCCCCTTTCTCCATGTCCTTGTCAACATCTGTTATGTCTTGTGTTTTTGATTTTAGCCATTCTGATAGTTGTCAGGTATTGTCACACTGTAGTTGTAATTTGCATTTGCTCAGTGATTAGTGATGTTGAACATCTTTTCACGTGTATCTTCTTTGGAAAAATGTCGATTCAGATCCTCTGCCTATTTTTCAGTTGGATAGTTTTTTGTTTTTTGGTTTTTTTTCCCCTTCCTGTTGACTTATGTAAGTTCTTCTTTATTAATAACTTTAAAAAATTATTTTATTTATTTATTTGACAGAGAAAGAGAGAGAGAGAGCGAGCATGCGAGCACAAGTAGGCAGAGAGAGAGGAGGAAGCAGGCTCCCCGCCGAGCAGAGAGCCCTATGTGGGCCTCGATCCCAGGACCCTGAGATCATGACCTGAGCTGAAGGCAGAGGCTTTAACCCACTGAGCCATGCAGGCGCCCTAATAATTTTTTTAGTAATTCCAGTTTTCTATTTCATTTTACTTATTTTTTAAAGATTTTATTTATGTGAAAGAGTGTGCATAGCTCAGAGGGAGAAGCAGACTCCCCGCCAAGCAGGGAGCCCTGCGTGGGCTTGATCCCAGGACCCCAAGATCATGACCTCAACCGAAGGCAGACACTTCACCAACTGAGACACCCAGCACCCCAGTCTTTTTTTTTTCTTAATTTAAAATTTATAAAAAAGATCTGTTTATTTTAGAGAGAGAGTGAAGGGGGTGGGAGAGACAGAGGGAGAGGAAGAGAGTCTTAAGCAGATTCCACACTGAGCGCAGAGCCTAATTCAGGGCTGTCTCATGACCCTGAGGGTACAACCTTAAGCCAAAACCAAGAATTGGATACCCAACCCATTGTACCACCCAGTGCCCACCCCTTTTTTAAATAAAAAAAAAAATTATAAAGGGGCGCCTCTGTGGCTCAGTCATTGAGCGTCTGCCTTTGGCTCCAGTTGTGATCCCAGAGTCCTGGGGTTGAACCCTGCATTGGGCTCCCTGCTCAGCGGGAAGCCTGCTTCTCCCTCTCCCACTCCCGCGGTTGTGTTCCCTCTCTGTGTCTCTCTCTGTCAAGTAAATAAATAAAATCTTTAATGAAAAAAAATTTTTTTAAGGTTTTACTTATTTATTTGTTGGGGAGAGGGCAGGCAAAGGGAGAGGGCAGGCAAAGGGAGAGAGAGAAGCAGGCTCCCTACTGAGCCAGGAGCCCAATGTGGGACTTGCTCTCAAGACCCTGAGATCAAGGGGTGCCTGTGTGAGTCAGTCGTTAAGCATCTGCCTTTGGCTTAGATCATGATCCAGGGGTCCTGGGATTGAGCCCTGCATTGGGCTCCCAGCTTAGCCAGAAGCCTGCTTCTCCCTCTCTCACTGTGTTTCTCTCTGTCAAAT
Source organism: Spilogale gracilis (assembly GCA_004023965.1). NCBI lineage: Eukaryota > Metazoa > Chordata > Mammalia > Carnivora > Mephitidae > Spilogale > Spilogale gracilis. Next base: position 32,069 of record PITA01004882.1, on the reverse strand, counting down.
AAATAAAGAAAATCTTAAAAAGAAAAGAAAAAAAAAAAAAAAAAACACCCTGAGATCATGACCTGAGCTGAAGGCAGACACTTAACCGGCTGAGCCACCCAAGTGCCCCCTTTCTTTTTTTAATCAAAAAAAAAAAAAAAAGATTCATTTCTTTATTTTAGAGAGACTTGTGTAAGTTCTTTATATATTTTGGATATTAACCCCTTTTGGCATCTTAAAAAGAAATCATAGTGGACATGTGAGAATCAAAGAAGAGGATGAAAATTGTATAAGGAAAATAATATTTTCAAGAATAATGTAACTTTTCTCCTGTCAGATTTATAATTTGATATAATTTTTGCCTACTTCCCTTTCATTTGTTTCCAAAAGTGGTATAAATTATCCAGTTGGAGGGGTCATATTAAAGGTGATTTTTCTACATCAAGGATTTGGTACAAAATAAATTACAGGCACAACCAGCAATATTTATAACAATACTTCAATAACAACTATTTCTTGTATTGACTTTAGAAGTGTTGTATTATTCGGGGCGCCTGGGTGGTTCAGTTGGTTGGGCGACCGCCTTCGGCTCGGGTCATGATCCTGGAGACCCGGGATCGAGTCCCACATCGGGCTCCCTGCTCGGCGGGAGGCCTGCTTCTCCCTCTCTCACTCCCCCTGCTTGTGTTCCCTCTCTGGCTGTGTTTCTCTCTGTCAAATAAATAAAATCTTAAAAAAAAAAAAAAAAAAAAAGAAGTGTTGTATTATTCAAATAATTTGGATGCCTTAAGTTTGGATTTTAAAAAGTTTCAAATTGTGATTTTTTTAAAAAAACTTTTCCCCCCTCCAACTATCTATTTTAAAGATTTATTTATTTGACACACACACAGAGAGAGAGAGAGAGCAAGCACAAGCGGGGATGGGGGGAGGGGGACAGAGGCAGAGGGAGAAGCAGACTCCCTGCTAAGCAAGGAGCCCAGTGTGGGATCTTGATCTCAAGACCCTGGGATCATGACCTGAGCCTTAGCAGACCCTTAACCGACTGAGCCACCCAAGTGCCCCTCCCCTCTATTTATTAGGAAAATTTTCAAACCTACAGAAAACTGGTCTTTATGACCATGAAACCATGCTGCCCCATCTCTGTCCACTCTCCTTTTGCCAGGTGCATCCTTCCTTCTAGAGCAGGTTTACAAAGTGCTTTTTGCTTCCCAGCCATATGGAGCAGATACAAATAAGACAAATATGATATGAGACTCCTTCAAATATGTGAAAAGTTTTTATATCTTCTGAGTTTTCTCTTTTCTTCTTTTAACGTACCTATTTCTTTCCGTCTTCATTTATGCAACGTGGCTTGTTCCCTTCCCCTTCTAATCTCAATCTGTTGCATTCTGTGGGTTTCTTTAGGGAGCCCTGTCCAGAGCTGACTAATTGTAAAAACCAGCTTCTACTGAGTACTTAGTGTGTGTCATATTCTGTTTTAAGCACTGTGTATACGTGGTTTTGGTTTAGTCTTCAGCAACCCTGATGTCCTAGGCTACGGTCTTATTTACCATTTTTTAGCTGAGGAAACAGACACAGGGAAGTATCCTGCTCCTGATCCCAAAGCTAGCAAGTGAAGGCACACAAATAACCAGCAGCCTGTCTCTGGGGCCTCCTTTTTTCTGTTGTCCTAACAGCTTTATTTATATTTATTTATTTATTTGCTTATTTATTTATTTTAAAGGTTTTATTTATTTATTTGACAGAGAGAGATCACAAGTAGGCAGAGAGGCAGGCAGAGAGAGAGGAGGAAGCAGGCTCCCTGCTGAGCAGAGAGCCCAGCGTGGGCCTCAATCCCAGGACCCTGAGATCATGACCTGAGCTGAAGGCAGAGGCTTTAACCCACTGAGCCACCCAGGCACCCAAGATTTATTTATTTATTTTAGGATAAGTGGTGGGGATCAGAGGGAGAGGGAAAAACAGACTCCCTTCTGAGTGCAGAGCCTACTGCGGAGCCTCAATCTCATAACCATGAGATCTTGACCCCAGCCGAAAGCAAGAGTCAGACACCCCACTGACTGAGCCACCCAGGTGTCCCTAATAGCTTTATTTTATTTATTTTTTAAGATTTTATTTATTTATTTGACAGAGAGAGAGAGATCACAAATAGGCAGAGAGGCAGACAGAGAGAGAGGAGGAAGCAGGCCACCTGCCAAGCAGAGAGCCCAATGCGGGCCTTGATCCCAGGACCTCAGAGGTTTTAACCACTGAGCCACCCAGGCGCCCCCTAATAGCTTTATTGAGATATGAGTCACATGCCATATGAATCAGCTATTTAAAGCATACCTTTCAGTAGTTTTAATATATGTATAGAGTTGTGCAACCAATTTTAGAACATCTTCATCACCCCAAAAGAAACCTTGTACCAGTGACTCTATTTTCCGTCTGTTGAAGAAGCCCCTAAAGTTTGATTACTACAATGAGGATATTTACATTTAAACATCGGAAGATACTACTAAATAGTCATGGAAGTTGTAGTGCTTTATAGTTTCTCTTACAGGGGAATTTTTTTTAAAATTTTATTTATTTGACAGAGAGAAACACAGCCAGAGAGGGAACACAAGCAGGGGAGTGAGGGAGGGAGAAGCAGGCTTCCCGCCGAGCAGGGAGCCCGATGTGGGGCTTGATCCCCGGTCTCCGGGATCATGACCTGAGCCGAAGGCAGTTGCTTAACCAACTGAGCCACCCAGGCGCCCCATCATACAGGGGATTTTTAACACAGTTTTATAGCCAATGAGCCACCAATACCCTATTTAAATAAAATCTGGGTTAGTAACTCAATAGAAAAGTAGCACTTTTTCAATAATAGTATTTTATAATAATTTAGTTGTTATTTATGCTAAACAACTCCCAGCATACAAAAAAAAATTTTTTTTTTAATTTATTTATTTGACAGAGAGAAACACAGCCAGAGAGGGAACACAAGCGGGGGGAGTGAGAGAGGGAGAAGCAGGCCTCCCGCCAAGCAGGGAGCCCGATGTGGGACTCGATCCCGGGTCTCCCGGATCATGACCTGAGCCGAAGGCAGTTGCTTAACCAACTGAGCCACCCAGGCGCCCCAACAAAAAAAATTTTACATTAAAAAGTTAATTTTTTTTAAACGAAAACATTTTTTTTAAAGATTTTATTTATTTATTTGACAGAGAGAAACACAGCCAGAAAGGGAACACAAGCAGAGGGACTGAGAGGAAGAAGCAGGCTTCCCTCTGAGCAGGGAGCCGGATGCAGGTCTCGATCCTGGGACTCCGGGATCATGACCAGAGCTGAAGGCAGACGCTTAACAATAGCCACCAGGTGTTCCAGTTTCTTAGTTTTGGCAAACCATGGTTGTTATATAACATGTTTGGGGAAGCTGGTTTGAGGTCATATGGGAACTCAGTACTGTCTGAGAAGTTAATTTTTACCTCTACCAATTCTCCATATCTACCTCCCTCATTAACTGGAATTAGTTTGATGAGTCTTTTAGATTTTATAGACCTTTCTTGAAATTTTATATATGTATTGATAGAAATCACCATTCTGTAATTCAGTTTTTCATTTAAAAGTCTGGTTTTGAGATTTGGCCATGCTGATTGGTTTAGATCAGTGACAGGCAGACTTCAATATTTTGTTTCTTTTTTATTGTTATATATTATTTAGCCTTATGATAGTGTCGTTTATATGTTCTTCTATTTATGGGCATTTAAGTAGTTTATTTCAGACAGTGCTATAGTGAACACCCCAAGCATGTTTGTACAAATTTGCAAGTGTTTTTCTAGGATGGATGCCTGAAATGTGGAATTGCTGGATCATAGGATACGTACATTTTAGACATTTCAAATTATTCTCCAAGGACATTGTACTGGTCTATATTTATTTATTTGTCAGAGAGAGATCGAGTGCACAAGCAGGGGGAACTGCTGGCAGAGGGAGAAGCAGGCTCCCTGCTGAGAATGGAGCCCTACATGGGGCTCGATCCCAGGACAGTGGGATCATGACCTGAGCGGAAGGCAGACGCTTCACCGACTGAGCATCTCCCCTCCCCCAGGCGTCCCTGTTCTATGTTTTCTACTGACAATACATCATAGTGCTTGTTTTCCCAACATACATTTAGGTTGTTGCCTGTCTGATGATATAGCATCTCCCTGGCTCTAGGTGGCATTTCGCCTGAGTGACATCGAGGTACTTTTCATGTGTGTTCAAAAATGATTTCTTTCCTGTAAATTGTTTGTCTTTTTTCCTGTTTTCTGTTAGATTCTTGGTCACCTTCTTATTCATTTGTAAGAATTTTGTATATAATTAGGAATATTAACCCTTTGGCTGCTTATATTGGTTGTAATTTTTTTTTCGTAGCTTGTCTTTTGACCTTGTTTCTGTGTTTTTACCGTGTAGGATTGAAAAAAATTAAGAGATCAAATGGAACTGTCTTTCCTTTTATGACTTCTTGGGTCTTACTTACTCAGATCTTCCTTATTCTAAAATTTATAGTTTTTGAATTCCCCCAAGTTTATTTCATTTTTTTTTATGCTTTAATTTTCAATCCATCTGGAATTTATTTGGGAGTAAAGAATGAGATAATGCTGCAACCTTGTTTTGGGGTGTGTGTGTGTGTGTTTTCCAGAGGACTACTTAGTTGTCCCGATAACCTTGAGTGAGTAATCCATCTTTTATATTATTGATTTAAAATGCTGCCTATATCACAGACTAAATTCCTTTATGTATTTGGGATTATTTCTAGACTTTGTATCTATCTGTGCCTAATATATCTCTGTATGTGCTAGTGTCAAATTGTTTTAATGTGGCTTTATATAGTATTTTAATATCTGGTAAGACATTATCCTTTTTTTTTAGATTTTCCTAAGTATTCTTGCACAATTATTTTTCCATAACTACTTTAGAATCAACTTGACTAGGAAAAAAAATCCTGTTGGGATTTTTCTTGGCATTGCACTAATGTTATGAATTAATTTATGCTATGTGACATATTTGTAGCATTGAAACTCTCTATCCAAGAACTGGTTTTAGTCCCACTTATTCAAGCCTTAGTGCCCCTCGGTAGACTTTAAAATATTTTTCCATGTTGATCTGGTACATTTGTTAGTGTACTCCAGGGTATTTAATACTTCTGTGCTTGTCATGTTTGCTTTCATGAACAGGATATATTTTCTGTTTTATTGTAACTAGGTCTCATTCATATAGAGAAAAGTAGTGGGTTCTTTTTAAGGTATTGATTTTTGTATGTCAACTTTGTCTTTGCCCACTTTATTAAATTCTCTTACTATTTTAAATGGCGATTGTTGTTTTCTTGAGTTTTCAAGGACAGTCACATCATCTGTAAATAACGGTTTTGTTTTCTCCTTTACAATCTTTATTCCTCTTATTAGATATTCCATCAGAACAATGTTAAAAGATTGTAGTGATGGTCAACATCTTGGTTGCATTCCTCACTTAAATGACAGTATCTTTAGTATTTTAACATTGAATATTATAATGACTTTTTGGATTGGAATGAGGAAAAATAAATTTTACAGGTTAAGAAAGTACCCATCTGTTTTTGTTTTCTTGGTCAGAAATAAAGGTCTTAGAGATAAAGGTCTGTCAGTTTTGTTGATAATTTTCAAAGAACTCTTGGCACCTGGGTGGCTCAGTTGTTTAAGTCAGCCTTTGACTCAGGTCATGATCCCAGGGTCCTGGAATCAAGTCCCATCTTTAGCTCTCCCTGCTCAGCAGGACTCCGGCTTCTCCCTCTGCCTCTGCTCCTCCCCTACTCTATCTCGTGCACTCTCTCTCGCTCAAATAAATGAATAAAATATTAAAAAAAAAAACTTTTGGTTTCATCATTTTGTCTCTTATTTTTCTGTTTCGCTTATTTCTGCTTTAATTTTTATATCCTTTCTGCTTGCGTTGGGTTTTCTTTGCCCTTCTTTTTCTAGCTTAAGGTAGAGGAGTAGGTTATTTATTTGAGATCTTTCTTTGTCTTTTTCTAATAGAGGCATTACCCTAATAAATTAACCCCTCTCCTGCCTCCCCTGCCCCATGCACTGCTTTAGCTATATCATTTAACTTTTGACATATTGTGTGTTTTCAGTCATTCTAATTCTATTGAGAGTTCTGTAATGAATATTGAATTTTATCTGGTATCTTTAGCACCAGTAGAAGTGACCACATGATTTTTGTTTTTATTATTCATTAATAATGACAGGCTATCTCACTAGTTTTCAAATACTGGACCACCCTTGCGTTCTTGACACAAATTCCACTTGTGTTGTATTCTTTTGATGTTCTGATGATGTTTATCTGGTACCTGTTTTTTAAGTTTTTTAAAAAATTGGGATAACATTGACAGAACATTATATGAGTTTCAGGTACACGACATAATGATTTGATATTTGTGTATGTGATGAAATGGTCACCACATTAAGTATATAGTTAACATCTATCACCACAGTTATAAACTTTTTCTTGTGATAAGAACCTTTAAAATCGATTATTAGCAATTTCTTTTTTTTTTCTTTAAGATTTTATTTATTTGACAGAGAGAAACACAGCGAGAGAGGGAACACAAGCAGGGGGAATGAGAGAGGGAGAAGCAGGCTTCCTGCCGAGCAGGCAGACCGATGTGGGACTTGATCCCGGGTGTCCGGGATCATGACCTGAGCCAAAGGCAGTCACTTAACCAACTGAGCCACCCAGGCACCCAGCAACTTCTATTTTTTTTTTAAAAGATTTTATTTATTTATTGGACAGAGAGAAACGCAGCTAGAGAGGGAACACAAGCAGGGGGAGTGAGAGAGGGAGAAGCAGGCTTCCCACTGATCAGGGATCCCGATGCGGGGCTCGAACCGAAGATTCTGGGATAATGACCTGAGCTGAAGGCAGCCTCTTAATGACTGAGCCATCCAGGTGCCCCTATTTTTTATATTTTTATATTTTTCAAGATTTATTTATTTATTTGATAGAGACACAGCAAGAGAGGGAGCACAAGCAGGGGGAGTGAGAGAGGGAGAAGCAGGCTTCCCGCCGAGCAGGGAGCCTGATGTGGGGCTCGATCCTGGGACTGCGGGATCATGACCTGCTGCGGGATCTTGACCTGAGCTGAAGGCAGACACTTACTGACTGAGCCACCCAAGCGCCCCTGTTAGCAACTTTTAAATATGCAATACAATATATACTCTAGTCACCATGCTGTATGTTATATCCCCACGACATAGTGATTTTATAATTGTAAGTTTGTGCCTTTTGATCCTTTCAACCCATTTCACTCCTCCCTTCCCAGCAACCACTAATCTGCTCTCTGTATTTTTGAGTTTGGTTTGTGTTTGTGTTTTTTTGTTGTTTGTTTTCTTTTGGTCTGTTTTGGTTTTTTAGGGGAGATTTTTTTGGATTGCTCATGTAGGTGAGGTCATTTGGTGTCCTCACAGCCCATTCACATTAGTGCAAATGGTAAGGTTTTATTTCTTTTTTATAGCTGAATGATATTCCAGGTTGTGTGTGTGTGTGTGTGTGTGTGTGTGTGTGTGTGTGTATGAATGTATCTATATGTACATATCTTCTTTACCCATTCATCCATTAATGAACATTTAGGTTGCTTCCATGTTTTGGCTATTGTAAATAATACTTCAGTGAGCATTTGGGTGCAGGTGTCTTTTCAAGTTTGTGTTTTTGTTTGCTTCAGATAAATTTCCAGCAGTGGAATTATTGAATCATAAGGTAGTTCTATTTTTAATTTTTTTGAGGAGCCTTCATACTCTTGTCCTCAGTGGCTGCACCAATTTACATTCCCACCAACAGTGCATGAGGGTTCCCTTTTTCCCACATTTTCGCCAACACTTGTTACTTCTTATCTTTTTGTTCTAGTCATTCTCTGAAAGGCATGAGGTAATATCCCACTGCACATTTGCATTTCCCTGATGATGAGTGATGCTGAGCACTTTTTCACGCACCTGTTGGCCATCTGTATACCTTTGGGAAGATGTCTCTTCAGATTCTTTGCCCATTTTTAATTGGCTTGGTAATTTTGCTATTGAGTTGTAGAAGTTTTTATATATTTTAGATATTAACTCTTTATCATATATACAGTTTGCAAATATTTTCACCTGTTCTGTAGATGACCTTTTTGTGTTGTTGATGGTTTCCTTTGCTGTGCGGAAGGTTTTTAGTTTGGTGTAGCCCCACTTGTTATTATTATTTTTGTGATGACTTTGCTTTTGGTGTCAAATTAAAAAAAAAATCACCAAGACCAGTGTCTAGGAGCTTACCACTTACATTTTTTTCCTAGATTGTATGGTTTCAGGTCTTAACATTCAAGTCTTTAATCTATTTTTTAAGTTTTTTTTATTACTTTTTTTAGAGAAGGGGAGGAGCCCACGTGGCCCTCGATCTCATGACCCTGAGATCATGACCTGAGCCAAAATCAAGAGTTGGATGCTTACCCGACTGAGCCACCCAGGCGCCCCAAGTCTTTAATACAGTTTTTGTATATAATGTAAAATAGTGTCGAGTTTCATTCTTCTGTATGTGACTATCCTATTTTCCCAAAGCCATTTACTGAAGAAAATCTCCTTTCTTCATTGTATATTTTTTGCCTCCTTTGTTGGAAATTAATTGACCATATATAGTGTACATTTATTTCTGGGCTCTCTATTCTGTTTTATTGACCTGTGTATCTGTTTTTGTTAATATGATACTATTTTCATTACTATAGCTTGTAGTATAGTTTGAAATTAGGGAGCTTGATGCCTCCAGCTTTGTTCTTCTTTCTCAACATAAATTGCTTTGGCTATTAAGGATCTTTTGTGCTTCCATACAAATTTTAGGATTGTTCTACTTCTGTGAAAAATTGGAATTTTCATAGGGATTGCATTGAATTTTAGATTGTTTAATAGTATGGATATTTTAGCAGTATTAATTCTTCCAATCCATGAGCCTGGAGAATCTTTCTAAGCATTTTAAAATTCATGCAGGGGCCTGGGTGGCTCAGTCCGTTAAGCGTCTGCCTTTGGCTCAGATCATGACCTTGGGGTCCTTGGATCAAGCCCCTCCTTGGGCTCCCTGCTCAGCAGGAAGTCTGCTGCTCCCTCTCCCTGTGTCCCTACCCCGATTCTGTGGGCTCTCTCTCTCTTTCAGATAATAAATAAAATCTTAAAAAAATAAAAAATAAAGTCATGCAAATGAGTGATATTTTTTGACATTTTGTTTTTATTATATTTTGGTAGGTTTTATCTGTTTATACTGTCTTTATAAATATAGTTGCAAAGCTCTCTTTTTTTTTCATTAAATAGAAACATTTTAATAGCATTGTGCTGTGATTGATGTAGAATTCACTGGTGAGACCTTCTGGGCCTAGTGCTTGCATTTTCTGTCTCTCTCTCATAATTATCTTCTTCCTACATACTTAAATTGAAAGTGTACCCCAGCACAAGCATGGTGGGGGCAAATGATCTCACCTTCCTTGTCAGATTATGTTATGACACTGGAGGCTTTAAGAAATAATCAGATTATTTTGTTAAATAATAGCAAGATTTATGCGGTTGAGTCTTTTTGAGCACTTCACCATAATCTCCCTTTTTACAAATGTATTGGATGTTATAGATGTTCATTTTTACCCGATGGACCTGTAATTAGTGTCTGTTGTTTTACTACATAGAAATTTACGGCCACAATGTCCACACCAGACAAGAAAGCCTCACAGAAGATTGGTTTCCGATTACGTAACCTGCTGAAGCTTCCCAAAGCGCATAAATGGTGCATATACGAATGGTTCTACTCGAATATAGATAAGTATGTACCGTGGCTTATGTCGTGTGTGGCACTTGAACCAGAACTTCTTCAGACGTCTCTCTTGATTCTTTCTTTTCCCGATTTCTTTTTTCTGTTCTTCATTCTACTTTGATCCGTTTCCATCCCTCACAGTTGCTTTCTCCTTCTCCCTTTGCATAAGTGGTTACTATACATTTTGGTCAAAACTCAAATGAAACTATAATCCATATTATAATTTACAAAGACTGTGGTGTGGCAGTGCCCTAGAACAGAGCTCCCTTATTTGTAATGGACATGTTTTTTCTTTTATTTTTTTTAATGATTTTTATTTATTTATTTTAGAGATAGCACAAGCGGCTTGGGGATTGAGGTAGAGGGAGAAGCAGACTCCCCGCTGAGCAGGGAGCCCAATGCAGGGCTCGATCCCAGGACCCCAGGACCATGACCTGAGCTGAAATCAAGAGTCAGATCCTTCGGAGCACCTGGGTGGCTTAGTCGTTAAGCATCTGCCTTCAGCTCCGGTCATGTTCCTTGAGTCCGGGGATCGAGCCCTGCATCGGGCTCCCTGCTCAGCCAGAAGCCTGCTTCTCCCTCTGTCACTCCTCCTGCTTGTGTTCCCTCACTAACTGTGTTTCTCTCTGTCAAATAAAATAAAATAATAAATTAAATAAAAATAGTTGGATGCTTCACTGACTGAGCCCCCCAGGCGCCCCTGAACAAGATACATTTATACATCTTGATATTTTAAACACTAGTATGTTGGTAGAGAAGCAGTTACTAATGGTACAGATGATTCAGTAAAACTTTTAGGATAATCTTTTTTCTTTTTAAAGATTTTATTCATTTATTTGAGAGAGAGACAGAGAGTGAACCAGCACAGGGGAGGGGCAGAGGGAGAGGGAGAAGCAGATGCCGCTCTGAGCAGGGAGCCTGATGCCAGGACCCTGGGATCATGACCTAACCCTCCAGAGGACTCCAGTTTTCTAAAATTCATTTACTCTCTCTTGGACGCCTGGGTGGCTCAGTGGGTTAAAGCCTCTGCCTTTGGCTCAGGTCATGATCTCAGGATCCTGGGATCAAGGCCCGGATCAGGCTCTCTGCTCAGCGGGGAGCCTGCTTCCTCCTCTCTCTCTGCCTGCCTCTCTGCCTGATTGTCATCTCTCTCTGTGTGTCAAATAAATAAATAAAATCTTTTTAAAAAAAATAAATAAAGGGCACCTGGGTGGCTCAGTTGGCTAAGCGACTGCCTTCGGCTCAGGTCATGATCCCGGAGACCCGGGATCGAGCCCCACATCGGGCTCCCTGCTCAGCGGGAAGCCTGCTTCTCCCTCTCTCACTCCCCCTGCTTGTGTTCCCTCTCTGGCTGTGTTTCTCTCTGTCAAATAAATAAAATCTTTAAAATAAATAAATAAATAATTCATTCATTCATTCATTCATTCATTCACTCTCAAAGAGAACCCTGTGCTGTTGGTATTACCTTTGGGACGAAGATACATCATAGCTAATGTTGTTCATCCTCACTGGATATCAGAATAGTGTTCGGATATGCTAGGGTGTATTCATACACAAGATCTGACACAAATCAGTGTCTCCTGGAATCTCCAGCCCAGACACTATTCTTGAGTAACTTGGACCCACCAGTTGTTTCAGAAATACCACTTTTCGTTTTAGCACTTTGAGTTTGTGCCTGTTTTATATGTGTTCTGGGTAGAAGTGAAAAGTGGCATTTGGTGATTAGTACAAAGCTGAAAATTGGAAAGCATATTTTGAAATTTATGCCTCTGAAGTAACTCATTGTGTTTTAACCATTAAAATACCATTTCTGTTTTATAGGCCACTGTTTGAAGGTGATAATGACTTCTGTGTGTGTCTGAAGGAATCCTTTCCGAATTTAAAAACAAGAAAGTTAACAAGAGTAGAGTGGGGAAAAATCAGACGACTTATGGGAAAACCACGGAGGTAAAAATAATATTTTTATTTAAAATAAAATCAGTAGGTTAGTTGGTAGCGTAATTACCACCTTGATTCTTTTTTGTCTTCACAAAAACTAGTATTGAGACATAAATTTTCCAAATAATTACATGTTAAATACATCCTGTGAACTGGCTTTAAGGTAGGTGCTTCTTGGGTGCCTGGGTGGCTCAGTGGGTGAAAGCCTCTGTCTTCAGCTCAGGTCATATCTCAGGGTCCTGGGATCGAGGCCCACATCCAGCTCTCTGCTCGGCAGGGAGCCTGCTTCCTCCTCTCTCTCTGCCTGCTTCTCTGCCTACTTGTGATCTCTCTCTCTGTCAAATAAATAAATAAAATCTTTAAAAAAAAAAAGATAGGTGCTTCTTATACCTATGCGTCTTATAATTAAATGTACAGTTCCATTTTTGTTCATATTATACACTTTGTATATAATTTTCTTACATTATGCCCCACTGTGTTCCAGGAAATATTTAAGAAGGCACTAGAAAACATAGCTAATCCTTTAACAACGCGGGGTTAGGGATGCAAGCCCCGCAGTTAGAAATCTCCATACAACTTTTGACTCTCCAAAAACCTAACTGCTGGTAGTTTACCGTTGAGTGGAAGCCTTACTGATAACATAAACAGTCAATAACACATATTTTGTAAGTCATGTGTATGATATACTGTGTTCTTAAAATAAAATAAGCTAGAGAATAGAAAATGGTATTGAGAAAATCATAAGGAATGGCAGATATGTTTACAATACCATGCTGCGTTTGTCCAAAATATCCATACATAAGTGGATGTGGGTGGTCACATCCATGGTTTTCAGAAGTCAACATCATTTAGTGAAGCTCTGGGTATCCCTGCATTGTTAGTATCTTTTTAAAAACCGTTTATCACTGCAAAAGCCTTGTTACAAGTACATATTTTACTTTATACAGAAACAGGATAAGGGGGAGGCCAGATAGGTGAAGGGGATCAAAAGGTACAAACTTATAATTATAAAATATGCCTGATGTGTAGTGGATAGTGTAATGACTATAGTTAGTAATACTGTAAGGCGTATTTGAAAGTTGCTGACAGTGGATCTTAAGTCCTCATCCCAAGGAAAAAGTGTTGTAACTATATGGTGCCAGATGTTAACTAGACTTCGTGTGGTGGTCATTTCACAATATATACAAATATTAATTCACACTGTTGTATACTTGACGGTTACATAGTGTGTTATATGTCTGTTGTACCTCAATAAAATAAAAACACAGACTGTCTAAAAAAAGAAATCCAGAAATAAAATCACGACAATCTATGCAATATGTTATTTTCTGAAAATTACTTTTCATGTGAAATGACTTTTCCTTTTTAGTGTTACCTTGCTTTCTAACACACTGGAAAACCTTGTTACTTTTTTTTTTTAATTTTATTTATTTGACAGAGAGAAACACAGCCAGAGAGGGAACACAAGCAGGGGGAGTGAGAGAGGGAGAAGCAGGCTTCCCACTGAGCAGGGAGCCCGATGTGGGACTCGATCCCGGGTCTCCAGGATTATGACCTGAGCTGAAGGCAGTTGCCCAACCAACTGAGCCACCCAGGTGCCCCGGAAAACCTTATTACTTTTGAGTGAAATTGTGAAATCTATTAGATTGTTAGTTCTCATATTATGTCTCTCTGCCTAGTAAAAGCATGTGGAAGACTTTTTCACTTTAGATGGTGGGAAAATCCAGGGAAGGCATGGAAATATAAACTGACTTGGGCAGGTAGAAACAGAATTTAATTTTAATGATTTCTGTAGATCGCAATGAAATGCAAGGAGAACTTTTAATGGAGCTGATAATATTTTATTTCTGTATTAAAAGATGACATTGCTGATGTTTTTAATATTTTCCTCATTTACAAGAACATGGGCGCGCGCGCGCACACACACACACACACACACACACACATACACACACACACACAGGAATATTACTCAGCCATAGAAAAGACTGAAATCTTGCCATTTGCAACACGATGGATGGACCTCGAGTATATTATGCTAAGTGAAATAAGTCAAAGAAAGACAAATAAGTGATTTACTCATATATAGAAACTAAAAAAAGAAAAGAAGGAGCACCTGAGTGGCTCAGTCATTTGAGTGTCTGCCTTTAACTCGGGTCATGATCCCAGGGTCTTGGGATCAAGCCCTACATCAAGCTCTGTGCTCAGCAGAGAGCCTGCTTCTCCCTCTCCCTCAACCTGCCGCTCTGCCCACTTGTGCTCTCTTGCTCTCTTTCTGTCAAATAAATAAATAAAACCTTTTAAAAATAAATAAAATAAAATTTACAAAATTAAGCATACCAAGTGTTGGTGAGGCTGTGGGGAAACTTGGAATCCTATATGCTGCTTAGGGGAATTTTAAGGTAGTGTAACCACTTGGAAAACTGCTGATTTCTTTCCCTCTCTCTCTCTCCTTTTTTTTTTAATACAGTTTTTTTTTAGAGAATTTTAGGGTCACAACAAAATTGAGAGAAAGAGAGGAGATTTCCCATATACTCCCTAACCTCACAGCTACAGAGCCTTCCCCTTATCAGTATCTTTCAGCACAGTGACACATTGTGACAGTTGATGAGTCTATATCAACGTATCATAATCTCCCAAATCCATAGTTTACCTTAGGGCTTACTCTTGGTTTTGTATTCCGTGGGTTTTGAAAAATATGTAATGACAAATATCTATCATTATAATGTCACACGCAGTATTTTTATTGCTCCAGTAATCTTTTGTGCTCCACTATTCCTTCCTCTCCCAGGACCCCAGTGCCTGGCACCTGCTGATCTTACTGTCTCCAGAGTTTTGCATTTTCCAGAATGTCATATGTTGGAGTCATACCGTATGTGGCCTTTTCAGATTGGCCTCTTTCACTTAGTAATATGCATTTCAGATTCCTCTGGTTTTTTTTTGTGTGTGTGGCTTGATAGTTCATCCTTTTTAGTGCTGATTAATACTCCGTTGTCTGAATATACTCCTATTTTTTTATCCATTCACTTACTAAGACATCTTGGTTGCTTCCAAGTTTTGCCAATTAGGAGTAAAACTGATATAAACATCCATGTTACAGTTTTGATGTGGACATAAGCTTCAGCTCATCTGGGTAGATACCAAGGAGTGTGGTTGCCGGATCATATGATAAGACTATGTTTAATTTTATAAGAAACTACTAAACTGGGGTGTCTGGGTGGCTCAGTTGTTAAGCATCTGCCTTTGGCTCAGGTCATGATCCTGGAGTCCTGGGATCGAGCCCCGCATCGGCTCCCTGCTCGGTGGAAAGCCTGCTTCTCTCTCTCTCACTCCCCCCAGAGAGCCCAATGCGGGCCTCAATCCCAGGACCCTGAGATCATGACCCAAGCTGAAGGCAGAGGCGTAACCCACTGAGCCACCCAGGCGCCCTGTTGTTCTACATCCTTGCCAACATTTGGTGTTGTCTGTGTTCTAGATTTTGGTCAAGAGTGTAGTAGTGTCTTAATTTGCATTTCCCTAATGACATAGGATGTGGAACATCAAAGTGGCTTGTCTTCTATATATCTTCTTTGGTGATATTTGGCTTCTTTGGTTTCTTTTTTTTTTTTTAATTATTTTTTGAAGAGATTTTATTTATTTATTTGACAGAGAGAAACACAGCTAGAGAGGGAACACAAGCAGGGGGAGTGAGAATGGGAGAAACAGGCTTCCCATGGAGCAGGGAACCAATGTGGGGCTGGATCCCGGGACTCCAGGATCATGACCTGAGCCGAAGGCAGTCACTTAACCAACTGAGCCACCCAGGTGCCTGGCTTCTTTTTTTTCTTAAAAGGTTAAACAGGGGCACCTGGGTGGCTCAGTGGTTAAGCCTCTGCCTTCAGCTCAGGTCATGATCTCAGGGTCCTGGCATTGAGCCCCACATCGGGCTCTCTGCTCGGTAGGGAGCCTGTTTCACCCTCTCTCTCTGCCTGCCTCTCTGCCTACTTGTGATCTCTCTCTCTCTGCCAAATAAATAAATAAATAAATAAATAAACTCTTTAAAAAAAAAAAAGGTTAAACATACGTTGGCCATATGACCTAGCCATTCTGTTCCTAGATATTTAGTTAAGATAAATTGAAGCATTTGTTTATACAAAAACCTATACAGAAGTGTTCCTGTCAACTTTGTTGTAATGACCCCAAACTAGAAACAAGGCAAATGTCTACCAGTAGGTGAATGGGTAAACAAATTATGACACATTCAAAGAAAAGGATGCTGTTCTCCACTAAAAAGAATGAACCAGAGGCGCCTAGGTGGCTTAGTGGTTAAGCCTCTAGGCCTTCAGCTCAGGTCATGATCCCAGAGTTTCGGGATCTAGCCCTGCATCCAGCTGCCTGCTCGGCAGGAAGCCTGCTTCTCCCTCTCTCACTCCCACTGCTTGTGTTTCCTCTCTGGCTGTGTTTCTCTCTGTCAAATAAATAAAATCTTAAAAAAAAAAAAAAAAGAAAAGAATGAACCGTTGATACATGTGACAACATGGATTAAATTTGCAATAATTATACTGCATGAAAGAAGCCTGACAGAAGAGTTCGTACTAGATGATGTCGTTTATATAAAATTTTAGGAGATAGAAACTATAATGATAGAAAGCAACTTAGCAATCGCTTGAGAGGTAGGAGGATTGTGAAGGAAGGATAATAAAGTGCCACAAGGAAACTTTGGGGAGTGATTGATGTCTTCAGATGTTCATCATCTTGTCTGTGATGATGTATATTTTGTGGCAAGAAAGCTATGTGTAAGTTACTTTGGTTCATCCCAGTATTTGAAAATAGAAGTAAAATAGGCCCTAAAGATAAGAGTAAATTCAGTATTTATGCTTTAAGGCAGGAAGTATGATTAAACATTTACACAGAGGTAAGCCTCTTCTTTAGCTCTGTATTGGTGTGCTCACTAGGTCACAGGGAAAATATCATGTTCTTCTGGATAGAATATTATAATTGAACTTTATCCCAGGAGGAGACCTGGGATCCAGATGCAGTGTTGTCAAAGGATGGTGAATAAATCCTCCTGCTTTGTAGGAAATGATAATGTAGACTTGCTTATAACTCTTTGAGTCTTGCAAAGTCCTATTTTTAAAAAGATACAATTTAATTTGAAGAGAAACAATTATTTCTAAGAACACATTCTTAAATATATTACTTGAAAGAGAGGAGAAGAGGGAAATAGTGAGATGGATGGTCTGATTTCAAGTTTTATATTTTGGTTGTTTTGTTTTGTTTTTTTAAGATTTATTCACTTTTCAGAGAGAGAGTGTGAGTGAGCATGGGTTGGGGCAGAGGGAGAGAGAAACTTTAGTAGACCCCTCGCTGAGCTCAGAGTCTGACCTGGGCCTTGATCTCATGACCCTGAGATCGTACGTGACCTGAGCCAAAACTAAGTCAGATGCTCAACTGACTGTGTCACCTGGGGCCCCCCTGATTTCAAGTTTTTGTATAGGATAGTTATCAGTTTATATGATTTTTATAATTTATTCTAGATGTTCTTCTGCATTTTTTGAGGAAGAGAGATCAGCATTAAAACAGAAACGACAGAAAATAAGGCTCTTACAACAAAGGAAAGTTGCAGATGTCTCCCAGTTCAAAGATCTCCCAGATGAAATTCCTTTGCCCCTGGTTATTGGAACCAAAGTTACAGGTAAGTCAACGTAACCTCATTACTATTTTGCTTTATAATTTTTCACCAAGATAACTACTAGATAACCACTAGACAAATGGCTTTTATTTTTTTTATTTTGTTTTAAAGATTTTATTTATTTATTTGACAGAGAGAAACACAGTGAGAGACGGAACACAAGCAGGGTGAGTGAGAGAGGGAGAAGCAGGCTTCCCGCTGAGCAGGCAGCCCAATGTGGGGCTTGATCCCGGGTCTCCCGGATCATGACCTGAGCCGAAGGCAGTTGCCCAACCAACTGAGCCACCCAAGCGCCCCACAAATAGCTTTTAAATTTTAAAAGCTTAAACTATAGTTCTAAAGCATGTACTGTAGAAGTTAAACTATATCTTCATCGTTCATCTGTAGCAGCTGGTTTTTAAACTACTTGGGAAAAAGTGTACTGGTTTAAAGCAATTTTATTACTACAATGTAAACTAAAGCAAACTGCCGCAAAGATGAAATTTAAAATTCACTGGAATGAGCATGGCTAGACATTGTTTGATTCTCTACAATTTCCAAGTGTCCTGTCTTTTGCTTTTGCATCATTTATTTTCCTTTCTAACCAGTCTTAAATGGTTAGTTCACAAATGCCATTGTTTTTGTGCTCTTTGGGCTTAGGGATAGTTCATTTCTAATGACAAAATAGTAATTATTCTGTAGGTAGTTTGCTCAGAATTTTATTTTAGGGTGTGAATTCTGTCAACTCATAGATGTGAGTCTGTGTGTTCTGTTCAGTTATGACATGGAAGTAAAGTACCACTAAATTTTAGCAAACTAAAGTTACAATTTATGTAACACAGGAAATATCAAGGTGTTAAGTGAGTAGGTAGATTAGTACCTGTACTGAAAAGGGTTAAACAATGGTTGGATTTATCAAAGAATATTTTCTGAGGAAAGGTAGTCTTGAGTTACATATTAATATCACTTTTTCTGGTTATAGAAGTGGTACCTGTTTCCATTATATTGTAAAAATGGGGAATTAAGATGAAAGGCAAATAAGAGAGAGGAGACTATATCTTGCATATGAAATGCAGGTAGAAAAGAGAATAGATTTGGTCATAACTTACCATGACAGCTTAACCACATACAGAAGTTAGAGAGGATCTCTCTCTCTCTCAACAAAATCAATCTGGGGTTGAGATTGGAGATTAAGTGAGGAGGAGATTGTAGACTTGATAAAATACATTAGTTGTAAAACACCACATAAACAAGTACAGGTATGAAGTCTATAGTACAACTGTAAATCAGAGAAGTGTTGGAATACATAGAATGACATAAAAGTTAATTGCCTCAGAATTTTAAGGACTGGCAGTTTTATGGAGGGTCTATAAGTAGGTATTCTCATTATAATGGAGAATAGGTTGGCCAGAATGTATCATGATATGAGAAAATGGCACACCTGAGTGGCTCAGTCGGTTAAGTGTTTGCCTTTGGCTCAGGTCATGATCCTGAAGTCCCAGGATTGAGTTCCGCATCTGGCTACTCACTTGGTGAAGAGCCTGCATCTCCCTCTGGCCCTTACCCTGCTCATTGCTCACTTGCTCTCTCACCTGCTCTCGCAAATAAATAAAATCTTTAAAAATAAATAAATAAAAGTTTGGGGTGCCTGGGTGGCTCAGTCGGTTAAACATCTGCCTTCAGCTCAGGTCATGCTCTCAGGGTCCTGGGATCAAGACCCACATCAGGCTCCCTGCTCAGTGAGGAGTCTGCTTCTCCCTCTCCCTCTGCCCCTCCCCCTGCTCATGCACACATACTCTGTCTCTCAAGTAAATAAATAAAATTTTTTTAAAAAGAATGATTTTTACTTTTTTATTTTAAAGATTTTATGTATTTATGTATTTATTTATTTAGAGAGAGCAAGAGTGAGTGCACAAGCAGGGAGGAGAAGAGGGGGCATGTTCCCTGTGAGCAGGGAGCCCAACTCAGCACTTGATCCCAGGACCCTGAGGCGATGACCTGAGCTAAAGGCAGATACTTAACAGACTGAGCCACTCATGGCTGAAAAAAAAACAAAACAAAAAACCAATAATAATATTTTGTGACAAATGAAAATTATATGAAATCAAAGACCTCATTATGGAGGAAAGACGGTCTAAATTTAGTTCATGACTGAAACAGACTACTAATAAGAGGAAGACTGATTATAAGAGGAAGCAGGGCAGGGCCAAAAAAATCTGCCAGTAATTTTTTGTCTACCTGAAAAGGTTCAGCATACTGTCCAGCATGCAGTACAAAATTACTAAACCTATGTAAAAGCATGAACACAGGTTCTATAGTCAAAAGAAAAAGCTATCAGTAGAATTAGATGCTGAGATGTCTGAGATACTAGAATTAGCAGTGGTTTCAAAATGTTTGTTATAAACTTAATATAAATGTAGTCCTAATGAGTGGAAAAATCTTAATGTAAATGTAATCATAATGAGTGGAGAAATCTCAGAGTTAAAGAGGAATTATTTAGATATAACAAATTTAGAAGTGAAAAGTACAGTACCTGGAAAGAAAAATTCTTAGTGGGCTTAACAGCAGATCAAATAGCAAAAGCAGGGGTCAGTGAACCTGAGAATATATCCATAGAAATTATCCCACTGTGGGAGCAGGCAGAAAAAACTGGGAAAAACTGTGGTAGAGCGTCAGAGGCCATTGGGACAATTATATAGCAACATAACAGATGTATAGAGTTCCTAAAAGGAGAGGAGAGACATGTGGCACAGGGAAACACAAACAAAGAAAAGGCTAAAATATTCCCACATTTATTTTTTAAAAGATACAGATCCAGGATACTCTGAACCTACGCCAGATAGCCTACATGTTTGAATACCATACAGAAAAACTACAGAGAAGATCTTGAAAGCAGTCATAGAAAAGCAACATATTACATAAAAGGAACACTGATACAAATGGTAGCTGACTTTACTTCAAAAAAATATGCCAAAAGTGGGTGCCTGGGTGGCTCAGTGGGTTAAAGCCTCTGCCTTCAGCTCGGGTCATGATCTCAGGGTCCTGGGATCGAGGCCCACATCGGGCTCTCTGCTCAGCCGGGAGCCTGCTTTCTCCTCTCTCTCTGCCTACCTGTGATCTCTCTCTCTGTCAAATAAATAAATAAAATCTTTTAAAAAAAATATGCCAAAAGTAATGCCCAAAAGATATTTTTCAGATTGAAGGGAAATGATACTGGATAGAACCTCAAATCCACAGAAAAGAGAAGAAATTTTCTCCAGAAAATGGCATATATATGTAAAATGGAACAGTTGTGTCGTGAGATATTTTTTTTTTTTAAAGATTTTTTTTTATTTGACAGAGAGAAACACAGCTAGAGAGGGAACACAAGCGGGGGGAGTGAGAGAGGGAGAAGCAGGTTTCCCGCCAAGCAGGAATCCTGATGTGGGAATCGATCCCGGGTCTCCAGGATCATGACCTGAGCCGAAAGCAGCCGCTTAACCAACTGAGCCACCCAGGCACCCCATGTTGTAAGATTCTTGAATTTGTTATGAGAGCATGTGATATTGACTATCGGTAGGCTGTAGTAAGTAAAGATTGGGTATTCTGACCTGTAGAGTATTGAGGTTCAGAACCTTCAAGGTGCATCAGAATTACCTAGGGGGCTGGAAGAAACAGATAGCCAGACCCCCTTCCTCCTTCCGAATTTCTGATTCAGAAAGTCAGGAGCCGGGCCCAAGAATTTGCATTTTAACAAGATTCTAAGTAGTGTTGATGCTGCTGGTGTGGGGCTGTACTTTGAGAACTACGAGAAGGACCTTTTTTTTCTTTAGAGAGAGAGAGTGAGCAGGGGGAGGGGCAGAGGGAGAAGGAGGGAGAGAATCCCAAGCAGGCTCCATACCCAGCACAGAGCTGGACATGGGGCTTGATCTCATGACCCTGAGATCATGACCTGAACCAAAATCAAGGGTCGGACACTTAACTGACTAAGCCACCCAGGCAGGACCTAATTCTTTTTAAAAATGCTAAGAGGCATACATAGGGGCACCTGGGTGGCTCAGTGGGTTAAAGCCTCTGCCTTCGGCTCAGGTCATGATCTCAGGGTCCTGGGATTGAGGCTCGTGTTGGGCTCTCTGCTCAGCAGGGAGCCTGCAGCTTCCTCCTCTCTCTCTACCTGCCTCTGCCTACTTGTGATCTCTCTGTGTCAAATGAATGGGACCTTTAAAAAAAAAAAGAGAGAGGCATACATAGCCAACAGAAAAGTTAATTTAAAAAAATTTTTTTTAATGTATATATTTTGGGGGGGGCGCCTGAGTGGCTCAGTCATTAAGTGTCTGTCTTCGGCTCAGGTCATGATGCTGGAGTCCTGGAATAGAGTCCCACATCAGGCTCCCTGCTCAGCAAGAAGCCTGCTTCTCCATCTCTCTCATTCCCCTGGCTTGTGTTCCCTCTCTGCTTGTGTTTCTCTCCATCAAATAAATAAATAAACAATCTGTCTTTATTTGTTTACTTATTTATTTATAAATAAATAAGTAAGTAAATAAGTGTTTCTCTCCATCAAATAAATAAATAAATAAGTGTTTCTCTCCATCAAATAAATAAATAATCTGTCTTTATTTGTTTACTTATATATAAATAAATAAATATTTTTAGAATATTTTATTTATTTGAGGGAGCATAAGAGGGTCAGAGGGAGAAGTAGACTCCCCACTCAGATCAATATGGGGCTTGATCCTGGGTTTCCAGGATCATGACCTGAGCCAAAGGCAGTCGCTTAACCAGCTGAGCCACCCAGGGGCCCTAATTTTGGAATTCTAACAAATAATTAAATGGAAAGATGATGGGAAAGAAAGGACAGGGGAACAAAAACCATGGGATAAATAGAATATAAACAGCAAGATGGTAGACACAGGTCTGGTCCTATTTTCATTATATTAAATGTTAATGAACTAAGCACAATACTGAAAAAGTAGAGTTTATCAGACTGGATTAAAAAAAAGAAATGCCTGGGACGGCTGGGTGACTCACCAGTTCAGTATCTGCCTTCTGCTCAGGTTATGATCCCGGGGTCCTAGGATCAGTCCTTCCATCGGGCTCTCTGCTCAGCGGGGAGCCTGCTTCTCCCACTCCCTCTGTCTGCTGCTCACCCTGCTTGGGCTCTCTTTCTCTCTCTTTCTTTCTCTCTCTAATAAATGAATAAAATATTTTTTAAAAATGCCTAACAATATGTTATCTTTAAGAATTACACTTAAAGGAGCACCTGGGTGGATGAGTCATTAAGCGTCTGCCTTCGGCTCAGGTCATGGTCCCGGAGTCTGGGGATCAAGCCCCACATCAGGCTCCCTGCTCAGTGTAAAGTCTGCTTCTCCCTCCCTCACTTCCCCTGCTTATGTTCCCTCTCTAACTGTGTTTCTATCTGTCAAATAAATAAATAAAATATTTTTTAAAAAAAGGAATTATATGGGGCGCCTGGGTGGCTCAGTTGGTTAAGCGACTGCCTTCGGCTCAGGTCATGATCCCAGAGACCCGGGATCGAGCCCCACATCGGGCTCCCTGCTCGGCGGGAAGCCTGCTTCTCCCTCTCTCACTCCCCCTGCTTGTGTTCCCTCTCTGGCTGTGTTTCTCTTCGTCAAATAAATAAAATCTTAAAAAAAAAAAAAAGGAATTATACTTAAAATATGAAATCACTGATAGTTTAAAAGCAAAAGAGTGAAAAAGATATGCCATGTAGATATTGACCATAGAGAGTTGAACTGTCTATATTAACATTAGACAAAATAGTTTTCAAGACAAGGAGTATTACCAGAGAGAACAAGAGGAATATTTGATAATGATAAAAAGGTCAATTCAGCAGAATGATGCAACAATCCTAATCTACATTCATTAATAAGTCCTTCATAACAGAACTTTAAAATACTTAAAGCAAAAACTGAGACAACTAAAGGAAGCCATGTACAAATCAGCAGTCATAGTTGTAGATTTTTTTTTTTTTAAGATTTTATTTATTTATTTGACAGAGAGAAACACAGCCAGAGAGGGAACACAAGCAGAGGGACTGAGAGAGAGAAAAGCAGGCTTCCGCCAAGCAGGAAGCCCGATGTGGGGCTCGATCCCGGGTCTCCAGCATCATGACCTGAGCCGAAGGCAGTCGCTTAACCAACTGAGCCACTCAGGCGCCCCCATAGTTGTAGATTTTAACACCTCTGTATCAGTAACTGAGAAGTGGAAAAGAAGTTAATACAGATATAGAGAATCTGAGAAACACTGTTAATTATGATGATCCAATTAATATATTTTTAAAAGATACTATTTATAAATTTGGGAGAGAGAGACAGGAGGGACAGAGGGACCCTGAGATCATGACCTGAACTGAAGGCAGAGGCTTAACTGACTAAGCCACCCAGGTACCCATATCCAATTGATATTTTTGAACATTAATCCCCAAAACTATAGAATACATATTCCTTGCATAGGCACATGATTTGTTTGTCAGAATAGACCATCTTGCTGTCAATGTCAATAAATTTTAAGAGATTGAAATCATACATAGAATTTCTCTGAACACAACAGAATTTAATTGGGAAATGAAACAATAAGACCCTGAAGACATTCAAATATTTGCAAATTATTCTACTTCTGAATAATTCCTAAGTAAAAAGAGAAGTTCAGGGGAAAATAGCAAATACTTCTAATATAAAAATAGTAAAAATACAACATAAAAGTTGTGGGATGCAGCTAAAGCAGTAATTACAGGAAAATTCAGTTTTAAATGCTTATACCAGAAAAAAAAATGCTATATATTTTTAAAAACTGTCTAGATTTGTATTTTAAGAAACTAAAGCATAAACCCACACCTAACATATTCAACAAGGAGAGGTTAAGAGGCTTTCCCTCTAAGATGAGGAATAAGACAAGGGTAACCACGCACATCAGCGTGGTACTAGAAGTCCTAGCCAGAACAATTGGGCAAGAAAAAGAAGTAAAAGTATCCAAATCAGAAAGGAGGAATTAAAATTATCTCTGCTTACAAATGAAATGATCACATATAGAGAAAACCCTAAAGACTCCACCCAAAAACTATTGGAACTATAAATTCAGTAAAGCTGCAAGAATATAAAGTCAATACACAAAAATTGTTGCATTTCTATATGCTTATTTTCAAAATACTTGCAAAAGAAAGAAACAATCCCATTTATGATGACATCAAAAACACTAAAATACTTAGGAATAAATTTAAGCAAGGAAGTGAAAAATCTATGCGCTGAAAACTGTAAGAAATTGACGAAAGAAACTAGACACAAATAAATGGAAAAATATCGCATGTTCATGGATTGGAATACTCAAAATTGTTAAACTGTCCATACTTCCCAAAACCATCTACAGACTCAGCATAATCCCTATGAAAATTTCAATGGCAGACGCCTGGGTGGCTCAGGCCATGGTCCTGGGTTCCTGGGATTGAGTCCCGAGTCAGGCCTCCTGCTCAGCGGAGAGTCTGCTTCTCTTTCTCCCTCTCCCATTGCCCCTGCTTGTGCTCTCTTTCTCTTTGTGTGTGTCAAATAAATAAAATCTTAAAAAAAAAAATTTCTGGCCAAGATCTGTTGAGGCAGACAGTCCTTATCACAGCAGACATTTTCTTTTTTTTTAATTGAAATTGATATGCTTGTACTAATGTTTATGTGGAAGTGGGAAGGATAGCCTAACCCAGATGTGAATCCACACATGTGTGCAATTGACTTAAAGGCATCAAAGCATCTCAGTGGAAAGGAAGGGCATTCCAGCAATGCTGGAGCAATTAGATAATCCATATGAACCTTGATGCTTCCTCAGACTGCACAAAAGGACTTAACCTAAGATGGACCAAAGGGCTAAATGTGAAAGCCAAAATTATAAATCTTCTATAAGTGAATAGAGGAAAATAGTTTTGTGATTTGTAGTAGGCAGATATTTCTTGGATCTGACAAGATAAAAGATGATTTTTAGGTTTAACTTTAAAAAGTTGCTCATTAAAAACCACCATTAAGAAAATAAGTAGACAGGCCACATATTGGGAATAAATATTTTTAAATATCTAGAAAATATAAAGTAAGTTAGTAATAAAAAGTCAGTCTGGTTCAAATAACTAGACAACATACATGAATAGACATTTCCCAAAGGAAGATACCTGACCAGTGAATAAGCACATCAGAAAGTACTCAACATCATCAGTCATCGGGAAAATGTAAAGTAAAAGCAGCACAATGAAGTACCACTGCACACACCCAGAATGGCTAACACTGAGACAACCAGGGGGGCTACCGTAATTCCTAGACTTCTTTGGTGGCGTTGTGAAATGGTCTACCACTTTGGAGAAAAGTGTGGCAGTGTTTTACAAAATTAAACTTTATGCCTGCCCTTTGATCCAGCTGTTGTCCTCCAGGGTATTTACTTAAGTGGAAACAGCTGTCACAAAAAGATAACTATGTACGAGAATGTTCATAGCATCTTTGTTCATAATTTTAAAGCTGAAACCTGGAATCAACTTAGCAACCGGGGAATGGATAGGCATAACATAATATTTTCTTATGCTGGAATAGAAATTGGCAATTAAGACAAACTGCTGGCATGTAGGTTAACTTCAGACAGTATATTGAGCAAAAGAAGCTTAAAGCTATAGAATGGATATTGTTAGATTTTCATTTCTGTGAAGTCATAGAATGAGCAAAATTGATCATGGCAGAAAAAGATCAGTGGGGCACCTGGGTGGCTCAGTTGGTTGGGCGACTGCCTTGGGCTCAGGTCATGATCCCGGAGACCCGGGATCAAGTCCCACATCGGACTCCCTGCTCGGCGGGAAGCCTGCTTCTCCCTCTCTCATTCCCCCTGCTTGTGTTCCCTCTCTGGCTGTGTTTCTCTCTGTCAAATAAATAAAATATTTAAAAAAAAAAAAGAAAAAGAAAAAGATCAGATGAGTGGTTACTGCTGAAGATGGGATTGATTGGGAAAGGGGAACTTTCTGGAATGATAGGAATATTCTGTGACTTGATAGAGGTGTGTTTTACGTGGATATTTACCATAATTTATGGTAAATTTAGATTTACATTTAGATTTCACTGTATGTGAATTTTACCTGGAAAGAAAAGTGCTATAAACAAGCAAAATTCCACCTTCTTTACCACAAAAATTTTTTTAATAAATGAGGAGTAGTAGACCGAGTCTTCCCCCAAAACAATAACAAAATGAATTTTAAAAGCATATTGGGGTTTTGCAGTAAGAACAGAGTAGGCAGGTAAAAAGTGACTGGGCTTTGTGAATGGTTTATAGTGGGGAGGGAAGAGCAGAGGGGCCTGACAACCACCAAGGTGCTCCATGTGGTGGGAAATCCAAGTAGTGGAGAAGTCTTGGGGAAATGTCTAGACAGCACAGTGGAGCACCCTGTACAGGAAATTGTTCATCAGATGTCCTTACTCCGAATGGCTCTAGAATTAGAACTCTGTGCATGGGAACTCGGGGTATGAAAAAAATTTTGAAATCATGTGTTTGTTAGGAGATTGCAAGAGTCCGAAGTGTCTCAAAGGTAATGTAGTTTGTCTACGTTGAAGGAGTAAAGGGAAGATATCATGAAGACAGGAAAGATGTGATTTATAGAAATAAATAGAGTTAAGATTTGATAATTTTGGGGCACCTGGGTGGCTCAGTCGTTAAGCGTCTGCCTTCAGCTCAGGTCATAATCCCAAGGTCCTGGGATCGAGCCCCGCATCAGGCTCCCTGCTTGGCAGGGAGTCTGCTTCTTCCTCTCTCACTCCCCCCACTCATGCATGCCCTCACTCTCTTTTAAAGATTTTATTTGAGAGAGAGAGGTAAGGCACAGAAGGAAAAGCAGACTCCTTGCTGAGCAGGTAGCCCAATGCAGGGCTCCATCCTGGGACTCCCGAGATCATGACCAGAGCCGAAGGCAGATCCTTAACTAACCAAGCCACCCAGGCACCCCTCTCTAAATAAATAAACAAACAAACAAACAAATAAATAAAAATATTAAAGAAGAACTGTATCTTTTTCTTGCATTGTGCATTTGGCCTTATAAACATCCAAAGGAGCAGAGTGATCATGTAATTTCTAACCCAAATAGGTGTGCTTCTGAATGTAAGAGGGGGTATTGTGAATAACTGAACTAGGATACAGCTGTAAATGAACATTGTCCTGAGCTAACCAGCTAATAGGCTCACTCTCCTTAAAGGATGTATTTGAAAATTTTTTCTTATTATTAAGTAAATTCAAAGGCCATAACAATAACATGTTTTTTCTCATTTTCCTGAACTTGGCATTCTGACCTAGAGTCTACTTTTTGCCCTGAGTGATCATGTGCACTAACATAGGTTGCTGCTCTCCTTTTGATTTTTTAGCTTTGCATTGTCAGCACAGTGATCCTATACGGAAATGACTATTAGAGGGGCCCCTGGGTGGTTCAGTGGGTGCAACTCTTGGTGTCGGCTCAGGTCGTGATCTCATGGTGGTGGAATCAAGCCACATGTCAGGTGGTGTACTCAATGCAGACTCTGCTTGAGGGTCTCTCCTTCCCCCTCTCGTTCTTGTGCATGCTGTTTCTCTCTCTCTAAAATAGGTAAATTGTAAAAAAGAAAGAAAGAAATGACTGTTGAGGAGAAAGCTTCATTAGAGACAAAAAAGTTTAAGCCAAAATATTTTTTAGTTTTTTTTTTAAGATTTTATTTATATATTTGACAGAGAGAAGTGCAGCTAGAGAGGGAACACAAGTGGCGGGGGTGAGAGAGGGAGAAGCAGGCTTCCCACTGAGCAGGGATATCAGTGAGGGGCTCAATCCTGGGACTCCAGGCAGACACTTAACGACTGAGACACCCAGGCACCCCTATTTTTTAGTTTTTGAACCAGTTAAGTAAAACGGAAGAGAAACTACTCATCACTTGAACAGATAGATACTCCTGTAATAATAGGGGAACCTGACTTGCACTTGAGATATAGATCTGTAGAAGGAGGGGCATAAATGTCATCTGCAGGGTACCTGGTGGCTCAGTCAGTCAAGCATCTGCCTCAGGCTCAGGTCATGATCCCGGAGTCCTGAGATCAAGCCCTGCATCGGGCTCCCTGCTCAGCAGGGAGCCTGCTTCTCCCTCTGCTCTTCCCCCTGCTTGGGCACAAGTGCTTGTGCTCTCTCTCTCTCGCTCGTGCGCTCTCTCTCTCTCTCTTTCTCTGACAAATGAATAATAAAATCTTAAAAAATAAAAAGTTATTGAGACTTGTTTATAGCCTAGCCGATGGTCTGTCTTACAGAATGTCCCATGTGTGTTTCAGAGGACTGTTTTGATGTTGGATCGAGTGTTCCACAGATGTTAGTTAGATATATGGTTGAGAGGATTGTTTGTACCTTCTGTACTGCCCTCTGACCTTCCTTGTTTCTGATGAGATTGTTTCTGATGAGATGTACTTGTTAATTATGTTGCTGTTCTTGTACGTGTGATGTCATTTTTCTCTCAATGCTTTCAGTGTTCTCTCTGTCCTTGGAGTTTGGAAGTTTCACTATGATGTTTTAGGAGGTGATGCTCTTTGTATTTCATTGAGCTCTTTTAATGTTCAATGAGCTTCTTGGATTGGTAGGTTAATTTTTAATCAAATGTGGGAGATTTCTTGCCACTGATTCTTAAATTTTTTTTTCTGCTTTCCGTCTTTTGGGACTTGGTAACTTGATATC
Organism: Spilogale gracilis; assembly: GCA_004023965.1. NCBI lineage: Eukaryota > Metazoa > Chordata > Mammalia > Carnivora > Mephitidae > Spilogale > Spilogale gracilis. The sequence continues at coordinate 3,030 of PITA01004882.1, read as the reverse complement.
TTCGCAGAGGTGTCTGAGGCTATGTTTTCTTCCAATCCTTTTTTCTCTCTGTTCTTTGGATTGGATAATTTCTGTTGGTCTGTTCCTAATAGATCATAATCCAGACTTCTATAATACATTATTTGAAACATTCAGTGATTCTTCTATCTCAGATTTGCTCTTTACCTCTAGAGTTCTCATTTGGTTCTTTTGTAGGTTCTATTTGTCGAGATATCCTATCAAGTATTGTCATCTTTCTTCTAATTCTCTGAACATATTTAAAGGATCTACTTTTGGGCGCCTGGGTGGCTCAGTGGTTTGAGCCTCTGCCTTCAGCTCAGGTCATGATCCCAGGGTCCTGGGATTGAGGCCCGCATCGGGCTCCCGGCCGAACTTCCTCCTCTCTCTATGCCTGCCTCTCTGTCTACTTATGATCTCTCTGTCAAATAAATAAAGTATCTACTTTTGAAGTCTTTGCTAAATCTATCATTTCTGTCATTTCTACCTAGTACCCCTTTTATCCTGAGTAATAGTCATGCTTTTTTATTTCATTACATGTCAAGTAATTTTTGGTAGAAAACTTGACATTTTAGATAATGATCATAGTAACTCTGCCTTCTAATTTTTTCAATAGTTGTTGTGTTTGCTACACTGATGTCTCTGCCCAGGTTTTTTGTTTTTGTTTTTGTTTTTTAAGATTATTTATATTTATTTGACAGTGAGAGAGATCACAAATAGGCAGAGGCAGGCACAGAAAGAGGGGGAAGCAGGCTCCCTGCTGAGCATAGGGCCCGATGTGAGACTCAATCCCAGGACCCTGAGATCATGACCTGAGCTGACGGCAGAGGCTTAACCCTCTGAGCCACCCAGGCACCACTCTGCTCAGGTTTTTTATTCTCATATTTTTAAGCTTGGCTTCCTAGGAGTTGCACTTGTGTCCGTAGAACTTAGCGACCAGCCAGTGACTTGGGCAGAGGTGGTGCTCAAGCATTTGAATAAGGAAGGCCTCAGATCAATCCGTGTGTGCATTCATTGGGAAATATAGAGTTGCAGTCAGTTTTCAAATGAACCTTAGCTCTTACTTTTTACCAGGCTTGTTTACATCTTCTCTACCCATTCACATAGTTTTCCAGTGAGGTAACGATTTACAGAGAGCTCTCGGCCCTTTATGGCTCTTTAGTTTCCAGGATCTCCCTATTCAGTGAGGACTACACCTTGGGCTTACAAAACTGTGGGCTTCTCTTACTCTCTTCTCATCAAGTTTACCTCTTTTAACTGGCAGGGTCACACTGAGTCTTTTCCCTCTAGCAGTCACACTCCTGTTTTCACAACCAGCTGTTTACTAGTAAAATGATTCATACCAACCAAGGTAATGGTGATGGTGGGAGTGTGAATATCCTCAGGGCAAAAAGGCCACTGACTTCCCCAGTCCTTACCAGAAGCTTTAGTAGTTTTATAACAGTAAGCATGTATTTTTTTTTCCTTTCAAGATTTATTTAAGAGACAGCATGAGGGGAGGGGCAAAGGGAGAGGGAGAAAAGCAGGCTCTGTGCTGCTCAGGGAGCCTGACTCAGGACTTGAGCTCACAACCCTGAGAATATGATCTGAGCCAAAATCAAGAGTCGGACACCCAACCGACTGAGCCACCCAGGTGCCCTAACAGTAAACGTTCCGTAGTTGTTTTTTGCATTTGGTCCATTTTCAGAACCCTGCTGTGGTTGTCTTCGATACTCACAGTCCAGGTGCAGTACACCACCTCTGTTAGTGTGGGAACAGTGGGAGCACTCCTAAAATTCAAGTTCCCAGATGCCAGCCTTGCCGGTAGGCCTTTCTAAGAATCAGTCTGCAGCCTGGTGTATGAATCTTTTCTGGAACATTATCCTGGTCTTTTTTGGTAGTTGAACTGTTCTGAGTGTTTCACTTGAGTATAATAACCAAAGTTCTTCTGTTGACTTTTTTTTTTTAATATCAGGTTTAAAGCAATGATTTAAAAATATTTTCCCCTTAGATGCCTATGTGGCTTTAAATCTTCAAAAATAAAGTTTTCCCTGGTAGATGTATGATTTCATTCATGTATCAAATTAGCTATCATTAAATTTTAAGTTATTTATTTATTTATTAAAGATTTTATTTATTTGAGAGAGAGTGAGCAGGAGAAAAAGCATGAGTGGGGGGTGGGGCAGACGGAGAAGGAGGAGTAGACTCCCAGCTGGGCAGGGAGTTCGATCCCAGGATCCTGGAATCATGATCTGAGCCAAAGGCAGACACTTAGTGAACTGAGCCACCTAAGAGCCCTGATCATCATTTTTTTTTTAAAGATTTTATTTATTTGACAGAGAGAGAGCATAGCAGGGGGAGTGGCAGGCAGAAGGGGGAGAAGCAGACTCCCCTCTGAGTGGGGAGCCCAACGCAGGACTTGATCCCGGGACCATAGGATCATGACCTGAGCCAAAGGCAGATGCTTAACCAACTGAGCCACTCAGACGTCCTATGATCATCATTTATAGTTGTCGCTTAAAAATTTTGTTTCTCTAAACCTAAAATGAAGTGCATGCTTTGTTTTGAAACTAGAATAAACAATAATACTATACTTTATACATTTTAAATTAGGTGCTTGGAGCAGTTTTATTATTGACAGCTTGTTGTGTCTTCCAAATATTTTAATGCCTTTTTGTTTCTTTTCCCAGCTCGATTACGTGGTGTTCATGATGGTCTCTTCACTGGACAAATAGATGCTGTGGATACTTTTAATGCTACTTATAGAGTGACTTTTGATAGGGCAGGGCTTGGAACCCATACCATCCCTGACTATGAAGTTCTAGTAAGTATTTCATAGTACACTTGTGTCTTATGCCTGTTAAATGTGTTACATGTGGGAGCCTGGGTGGCCTAGTGGGTTAAAGCCTCTGCCTCCAGCTCAGGTCATGATCTCAGGGTCCTGGGATCGAGGCCCACATCGGGTTCTCTGCTCAGCAGGGAGCCTGCTTCCTCCTCTCTCTCTGCCTGCCTCTCTGCCTACTTGTGATCTCTCTCTCTGTCAAATACATAAAT
>PITA01004881.1:107338-117787 GCA_004023965.1 Spilogale gracilis | reverse complement strand
TTTTATTTATTTGACAGAGAGAAACACAGGCAGAGAGGGAACACAAGCAGGGGGAGTGAGAGAGGGAGAAGCAGGCTTCCCGCCGAGCAGGGAGCCCGATGTGGGACTCGATCCCGGGTCTCCGGGATCATGACCTGAGCCGAAGGCAGTCGCCCAACCAACTGAGCCACCCAGGCGTCCCAGGATGCCCAACTCTTAAACAAGCCATCTTTACAAAGTGGTGAGGGGTGATGTCCTCTCTCCAGGAGGAATGGTCAAACAGAAAATCAAGTTGACGGGGTGTGATGGGCCTCGAACGGGTGTGTTCAGTGGTCACTTTGTAGATGACAAGTGGGTCTTGCTGAATCATGAAATGGTGCGAAACCTCTCCCTTCCAGACCTGTCGAGCCCTACCTACCAGTAACAGGTATGGAAATGAGGTCTTTAGGCTCTGGTGTCTCTGGTAGATGCTGGTTCTTAGTGAGCAGTTCCCTCCTTGGTCTGTGTGAAATGAGAAAGGGAAAAGGGACAGAACAAAAGAACAACCTGTACTCTTGGAGATGGTAGGAGGAGCCCCTGCCTTAGCTAAAGATGATGGAAGAAATAAAGAAAAAGCCTTTCTTGGAGTCCTGGAAGAAGCCCAAAGGGAAAGGAGGTTTTTATTTATGAAAACAAGTTATTACTTAAGCTGTCCAGGAGTGCGGCAATAACATGGAGTAAAGATGTCCCTTAATTCATTCCACCTCCTTCATAGGTGGCTAAGTAAGCATTTCTGTGCCTTCCAACTCCACTCCCTTCTTTGGTTGGTAGTGTTGCTTTTGCTTACAGCAGGTTCCGGGGTCCCCCAGAGGCATGGTTGCCTATGTAACCTCTCTTTCCTGCCACCCCCCACCCCCCAGCAGAGCTTTGGGAAAACAGTCAAGTGTTGGGCAGAGTAAGGCCTGGCTTTTCCTTCCTTCCTCCCCCCTCTTCCCCTCTTTGAGAAATCCCATTATCCGGGAGAATGATTGTTAAACTCCAGTCTGTCTGCGGCTGGGCTGTGGGGCCGCTGTTTCCTCCTCAGCTGCCACCCTGGTCCCCTTGCCTATCTGCAGGGGGAAGACTGAATATCTATATATTCAGGCTGTAAGGATCTATAAATCTGAGCTGATTCTCTGCTGGTGACAGCCCAAGCTCTTTGCCACCACGTCTGACATGATCTAATGGGTTTCCAGTTGTTTGAGCGTTTCTCCAGAGCAAATGAAAGCAAGTGCTTAGTTAGGGGATGCGTGAAATGCTGTTGTTTGTTCCGGGTACCACTGCAAAGCTGAAGGATCATCTTCGAATTATCCACCCTCTGCTTCAGCCGCCCTCAGACGCAGGGGCCCTGCTGAAGGAGCTGCGAAGGGTGTCCCTGCCTTTCTCCCGGAGAGATGTCAGGAGGCCGAGGCTAGGAATCCTCCCCGGCCACATTCATCTTGCCAGGAAGCTTGGGGCTAATTGGGAACAGAAGGGATGCCCAGGGGATGAGGAGAGGGGATGAGGGGGAGGGAGGGTCTCACCAAGGTAGAGGAGTGACAAATATTTGCTTGTAGCAAAACAAGAGTGAAAACAAGAGACTGCTAATGAGGGCTTTGGGGTATTTCGTGCCTGCGTTTCTCAGGGCCCAGCACTGTGGGCTGTTGTGATTAGTTGCCTTGCTGCTTGGCACAAGACCAGTTCCTCTTTTCAATATCAAGTTTCATAAGCGTGGAAAAATAACAAATCATTATGAACCCTCTGGGAATGACGGGTGGGTGGTAGTAGGGGTTTTTCCCCCCCACCTCTCTCGGATAAATCCATCTTTGCAGCTCAGGTACATTTTTCCCATTGTAAATAGAGAATGGCAAGGGACGGATTGTGTCTCGGCAACTTGCTGTATTGTTAATCTGTTATTAGGCAAAAGTCTTAACACCAGGCTGGGTACTCAGAGGCCTCATTGTGAGCTCGGGATGGAATTATGCATCATGAATAAAAACTGCTGTCAACATGCATTGGTTTCAAAACATTAGAGCATATGGTATGTGATTATCTGTATTGTCAAGTGCAATAAAGTGAATTTGGATATAATAAAGAATGTAATATTTTAGAAATTTGGTAATAAACTAAAGAAGGGATGACAGCTGAGGTTCTTTAAGGCCCCAGACACAAATAAATTGAAGTTACTGGTCTCTGCAAGCCAGGCAGCAGAATGGCCACAACGTGGCTGTGGGGGTGCCGTGATTTTCAAGTTGGGTATGGCTCTGCTGTCTCTCACATGCCTTCTCTGGAAAGCAGGGAGGCCCTGGCCCTTGGGTTTGATGGCAGGAGGAGGGTGGTGGCTTCTGGTGGAGACCCAGGCCTGGCCTTCTTAGCTGGCCTGGGTGGGGGGAGGGTCCCCTTTCGGCCAGTCTCCAGCTCTTTTTGTTCTCCTCCTTTTGTTCAGTGGCGGTAGGAGGGACTTAACAAGAGTCCTGTCCAGCTGCTTCTCAGAGGCAGCCGGTTGCAGGGTCAAGCTAGTGAGCTGATCCAGCAAGTCGGTACAGGTAATAAATGCAGGTCTGCAGAGGGGCACAAGTACTCTACCGTTGGACCGGGTTGAGGAACTGTGACAAGTCTCAGAGGTATTGTCTTCTTTAAATGCTCTACTACCCTAAAATATTAGTATCCCCATTTTATGGATGAGAAAAGCAAGGCACAGAGAGACCTCACAGCTGATTGGTTGTGGAACTGGGATTACAGCCCAGGTCTGAACCCAAAGCCCAGACTCCATTCACGACCCACAAAGAAGGAAGCTCTTTCTACTCCTAACCTTTTCTGCAAATAAGGGAGCTCTTGCCATTCATGGTACAGAAATAATAACCCATATGGGAAGGTCTCAACACAGGAAACTTAAATACGCTAAGTACCGGGGACCTTAAAAGAATGTCCGAGAAAAAAAAAATGCAACCAGGTGATTTCTCTGTTCTCACTTGGGCCTGGCAGAGGCTGGTCTGCAGTTTTTGTTTTTGTGTTTTTGTTTTCCTATTTCCCCTTAGCTTAGATTGTTCTATCCTGGCTCCAGCTAGGTGAAGTAATTTATCACCACCGTAGCAGTTGGCCTTGCCCCTGCTCTTCTCGTCCTCTGGGAAGGGCTCCTGCCCCTGCTAAAGTTTATTGTTGAAGGCTGATGCAGAACCCATTAGCTTTTGCTAACTGCTTTCATATTCCTGACCCGGGGCTTCACCTTGACCCTTATTCCAGGAAACCCTAGGTGGGGCCTCACCACTGAATCTGGTCTCCTCCCCCCCATCTGTGGGGAGGGGGGCACTTCCCACGCTGGTCTTGTGTGCTGCCCAGGCAGGTAGACAATTTCATTTTTAAGTGTGAAGAACTGGGAGTACCACCAACGGGCTAGGCTAAAGCAGTTTGGGTGGCTGGGAAAAGAGAAGACATTGAATTCATTTCTTGCCTGAATATCTCTATAATTCCCAGGATGGGGGTGGGCAGAGGTTTGAATAAGCCCATTGGTCCTAAAGATCATCTGACCAGGTTTCCATTGGAGATGAGAGCAAGTCCAAATCCACTTCCAAAGCATTTAGCGTTGGCACCTCAGGATAGCCCCACAAGAGCACATCCCACTGCCGTCAACAGTTACGGAGAGCTAAATCCTTTCCATGTCTCAGCTGGTGGCCCACTTATTCCAAGCAATATTGGGTGCAGGATCCTTCCATAAAAACTGCATGCTTATGGGACGCCTGCGTGGCTCAGTTGGTTAAGCGACTGCCTTCGGCTCAGGTCATGATCCCGGAGACCCGGGATCGAGCCCCACATCGGGCTCCCTGCTCAGCGGGAAGCCTGCTTCTCCCTCTCTCACTTCCCTTGCTTGCGTTCCCTCTCTCGCTGTGTTTCTGTCAAACAAATAAAATCTTTAAAAAAACAAACAAAAAACTGCATGCTTATACAGGGAAGACAGTAGTGTGTTCTCTCATTCAGTCCACCTGCCCACCCTGGGAGGTCAGCATCTTTATTCCTGCTTTACAGGTGGAGACACGAGCTCGGGGGGGGGGGGGGGCGTCAGCAGTTTGCCCAGCCAGTAATGCAGCACAACCACAATTTCAGCCACATCCTCTGGATCAAGACTGGAAACTTCCCAGTGGTCCACAGAGCCTCCCTGGTCTGACTTCAGAGGATGTGTTGCTCTTTTTCTTCCTCCCACCAGATCCTTCCATGTCCGGCCTTTTGAGTAGCATGCACTGAGTGATCCCAGATCTTGGAAAAACTTCTTTTGGGCAAAATAGACTTTGAGTCCCCGTTTCTTGAGTTTGACCCAAAGACCCTGGCAGAACCCGCAGAGGGGCGGCAGGCGAGCCACGAGGAGTTGTATCTGGGGTTGCCCGCAGCCCACCATCCTCCCCGCTGCAGAGCAGGGGAGACAGAACCAAATGCTCCTAATGATCTGTGAATGTATTAATCCTACTTTCTGTTAATTAACAATATGATAAAACCGGCATTTCCTAAGTCGTCGCTTAACACATGTTTTAGCAATTATGTACTTAGTGGTTCAGATTCAGAATGCTAATAGAATAAAATTTTAATGAAGATACGATGCTATGAAAAATTTATTGAGAAGAGTTCAGGTATTGCTGTTGTTAACGTGCGGGGAGCAGGGGTCTCTGGTTGGGTGAACTCTCCCCCCATTGCCTTGGGAGCACTCTCTGGGCTGAGCTGTGAGGATCCAGGAGATTGTGGAATTGGCTGGTTCCAGACTCCCCTGGATATTTCTCCCGAAGGCGCTTCCTTGGGGGTCTGCAGCAGCTGGCAGTCACGGGAAGTACTTCCACCCTGGCCTCTGACTTTTCATCGTTTCTTTAACTAAGGGATGGGCTTCAGACATAAGGCCTCACCTTCTCCTTGTAGAGCAGAGTATCTCCAAAATTTTCTAATCGTGCAGGAAAAAAAAAAATAGCACCCTCTGTATATCTTTTTTTTTTTTTTAAGATTTTATTTATTTGACAGAGAAAAACACAGCCAGAGAGGGAACACAAGCAGGGGGAGTGAGAGAGGGAGAAGCAGGCTTCCCGCTGAGCAGGGAGCCCGATGTGGGACTCGATCCCCCGTCTCCAGGATCATGACCTGAGCCGAAGGCAGTCACTTAACCAACTGAGCCACCCAGATGTCCCAACACCCCCTGTATATCTTATTTAATTTCTAATTTCTTTACATATACTACTGTGCTAATATATATTGTATTATAAATCTATACAAAAGGAATAAGATATATTTGAAATAAGTCCTACTCAGTTTATTCATAATTAAAAGATTTTTTAGGATAATGTGGTTGAATAGGTTTCCTTTTTTAAAAAAATTCTTGTTCTAACACTTTGTGCTCCAAACTCTAAAAGATGAATTCTGAGGTTAGTTTATTTTGGCTCACAGACTCCATGCCTGTCTTAACTGAAAAATCCACCTCACGAGATAAACAGATCCCAGTGGAAGTGTATTCACTGTGCTGACTAAATCATGATACTGATTTTTCAATCCCATCCTCCAATTATGCAAAGGATTTTGTTGATATTCAGCTTGTAAATTTCCATCTTCCCTGATGTCAATCAGTTTTTCACACAAACTAATCAAGTGTTGCATTTTTTTTATATTTTTAACAAATGGGTTCAAAATCCACTGAAATCTCTTTTTTTCCATTTAAAAAAAAAAAATAAGTTTTACAGTTCGGTTTCCAAGTTTTAAAAGCCTTTGCAGGATGAGAGCCTTTGCAGGCTGACCCAGTTAACATCCTTTTTAAAAGCAACCAAGTCGCAGAAGAATACAAGTAGTTCACAAACCTTTGTCTCCCTGGTGCCTTCTCCACAGCACAAGTTTCTGTTCAAAAAGCAGATTCTGGGGGCACCTGGGTGGCTCAGTCAGTTGAGCATCAAAAATCTTGATTTCTGTTCAGGTCATGACCTTAGGGTTGTGAGACCCACTGGGTGTGGGCTCCGTTCAAGAGTCTCCTCCTTCTGCCCCTTTCTTAAAAGGGGGTACACATTCTTTCTCACTGTCCGGTTGTCACCTGCCCCTCCTGATCAGAACGCATTTTGGGGGCACAGGTGGCAGGTGTAGAGTCTTGCTGGGAGCCAGGGAAGGGTCAGCCCCCCCCCTTTTCTGTTAGTTGGCTTATGCTTATATTCTTGGTATTCCTTCCAATCCGAATTCTTTGCAAGGCCTGTTTTGCAGGCCACATGATCTGTGTATCACTTACGGGTCACACCTGAGCAGCATCAGGTTCCAGCTAAGCCGGCAGCACATGAGTAAGACAAAGTGCCAGTCTGACCTCCCCCAGCTTCGAAGCATTTGTGCCCTGCAGTGGTCTGGAAAACACTAAGACCCAAGTCTCCGCGCCATCAGTGTGTGGCACTATGGGCACTAAGACCATTCAGCCCCTATATTAAAATGAGGCTGGAATTATTTTTAGATGAAAAACAAAAATCAGGCACTATACTTTCTTCCTTTTCCCAGTGTTTCTTGACCCTAACTGGATGACGTCCAAATCACCTGGGGAAATACAGGAACAGACAGATGCGGAGACCGAACTCAGTTCTGAGGGTGGGGCCTGGGCATCAGTATTTTCAAAATCTTTTCCTAAGAGATTCTGATGGAGGAATCACAGTTCAGAGTCCTTGTTCCAGACCAGTGCCTCTTAAATTTCCATTTGCATAAAAGTCACCTGGAGAACTTGTTAAAAATGCAAGTTTGGGCTAAGGAGGTCCAGGGTGGGGTCTGAGATGCTGCATTTCTAGCAAGTTCCCAGGTGGCACCGATGCTGCTGGTTGGTGTGGGTCCCCCAGAGTAGCAGTCCAGGGCCACTGCCTCTCCTCCCTCTCCCTGCCCCAGCCAGGCTGTCTGGACTGCTGCTCTCAGCTTCTCAGAGATCTGGTCTCCAGATGTTAAGAACAGTTCCTTTAACAGCCAAAAAAATAGGCCAACCCCTACTCCATGGTGAATAAGCATGCGTGTCTCGCGCAGAGGCACCGTGATGGGCAGCTCCCTACCCCCGGACTCCCGGCAGGCTTGCTGGCAGCGCAGCCAGCCAGAGCCACGGACACGCAGGCCGAGATGACTCCCCTGCAGGGGGCACGGAGGCGGTGGCGGGCCCGGCGGGCATCGAGCCAGGGCTCTGTCAGTTGGGACGATTCTGAAACCATACCTCATAATAAAAGTCATATAATTTGCGGTGGTGCTGAAAACCTTCCAAATGGTGGTTTTTTGATGGAGTTTTGGAACCTGCCCTGAGGCTAGTAACCATTCCCTGAGGACTTGTTGGAGGGGAGGCAGGTGGGCCTCGTGAGGTGGCCCCTGGGGAGGCCGAAGCTGTTCTGAGGGGTCCTCTCTCCATACTGGGGTGAGTGGGGTAAAGGGCTGCTTCCAGCCCTTCCTTTCGGGCAGGTTTTGTTGTCTGTGTCCACCCCACCTTCCCCTTTTGTTTCCCCTTGTCTCGTCCTTCACGATCCCTCCTCCGAGGATACCGGGAAGCCCCCTCCAGACAGAGGCCCTCAACATCTTCCTCGGCAGCCAGCCTGCAGGCTCACTCGGGAGCCAAGGCCAGGGGCTGCTGGTGGGCCATCGGCGGTTGGGGCAAGGGAGGAGTACGTGATCTTTGTTTTGACCCGAAAAGATGCACAGTAGGGTCTTTTCAAGGAGTAAGACTGGGAATTCAGCACATGATTTGTTTTACCTCGGTCTCTGTCCTGAATCTTGTTCCCACAGTGATAGTTGGTAAGGCATGCGGACATCTCTCTGACACACACGTCAAATGCATTTTAAACAAGCGAGTCTCAGGGCACAGGGCTGGGAAATGTGCATGGAGATAGAGGTTGGGGCAGGGGAGAAGCCAGAAAGAGTCTCGTTCGATTGGTGGGTGAGGACAGCTAACCCCTCACAAGGGTTTTCAAGCCATCCTACTGGGAGGCAGATTGCATCTTTCCGTGTCAGGGAGGATACTGAGGGTCAGAGTGCTTAACAAACTGCTCAGAGTCACGGCCAGTTATTGCTGGAGCCCAGATGTGAGCCCAGATCTACCTAGATCCAAAGACCAAGCTCATCCCCCCCCCAGACACACACACACAGAGGGGGCACTGAGGTAGGTGGGACTTGCTGTACCTTCCAGGATCCTTACTGCATGGGTGAGGCCAGAGGGTGTCAGAAAAGGTGACAGCTTTGAAACCCACTCTCTCGGGGGGAGGAGCGGTGCCTGCAGGGGACCAACCTAAATACCTCTGTGGGAAATAGCTTCCAGCTGGGGCCCCAACTCCCCTGAGCTCAGAATGCCCAGAGATTTAGAAGCCTCGAAGGACACATTCTTACCGGGGAGCCCATCGGAGCTGCCTGAGGCTCTGTGGTTTCCAGAACAGACGCCCAGACAGCACGTCCTTATGCCCTTGCTCCAGCTGTGCCCGCGACCTCCACCTCCCCCCCGCCCCCCGCTGGGCGCCCACTGCTGCCCTGGCACCTTCTGCCGGGGTCCTGATCTGAGCCAGTTGTCTAGCGATTTCATTTGGTGAATTTACCACTGCGTCCAGAGTTTGTATTGGCACTTAACAGCAGTAATATGTGTCTCTCTCGCCAAGAACTGACTATTTTCCCAACCAAGATGGGATACCACGCACGAAAAATAGGTCTGTGAACTAATCTGCTGTCCTGACAAGTGTCATTCACAGAATCACTGCGACGGAGCACACTCAGAATGAAATGAGGTTGGGTTGTCTGGCCTGGATCGCAGGTGCATTTCTGCCCTGGGTTAACAAGATTCTGGGATGAGAACCCCCGTCCCTGCAGCCACAGGCGCTTTCAGACCACACAATCTGTATTCATGGCAGATTTCTCTCAGAAAAATGGTTTGGGGGGGGCACCTGGGTGGCTCAGTCGGCTAAGCATCCGGCCCTTGATTTTGGTCCAGGTCATGGTCTCGGGGTTGTGAGATCGAGCCCTGCGTTGAGTGAGGAGCCTGCTTCAGATTCTTTCTCTCCCTCTGCTCACCCCACCGCCCCGCTCCACTTGCACTTGCTTAGTCTCTATCGAAAAAAAAAAAAGAAAAATTAGAGATGGGGGAGGAGTCTTTCTCCCTCTACCCCACCCCTCTTTCTAAATCTCTTTCTCTCCCTCCTTTTTTCCCCTCCTCTCCCTCTTTCCAGGGTGGTATTTCACCTCATCACAACCCCATTGTAAAGTTCTCTGTACATGCATATAATTTCACAGACTGAAGGAGGTGCCTCCCCCATCAGTAACTAACACACACACACACACACACACACACACACACACACACACACCCCTACTTCCCACCCTCGAAATATCTGCTTGGAATTCTTTTTTTTTTTTTTTTAAAGATTTTATTTATTTGACAGAGAGAAACACAGCCAGAGAGGGAACACAAGCAGGGGGAGTGAGAGAGCGAGAAGCAGGCTTCCCGCTGAGCAGGGAGCCCGATGTGGGACTCAATCCCCGGTCTCCGGGATCATGACCTGAGCCAAAGGCAGTTGCTTAACCAACTGAGCCACCCAGGCGCCCCCCTGCTTGGAATTCTAATGTAGAACTTAGTGGTTTACCAAGTCCTTCTATAAAAGCAGCTAACACCTCTGGGAGTGGAGCGAAATCAGTCGTTTACACTCTAGTATGAACAGGTCTCTATCCTTTCTTGAGCCTGGAACAGAGAAGCTGCTGCTTTGCCCCTCGTCTCCCCTTACCTTGGATGAGGGCTGCCCATGGGGCTAAGAGATCCAGCTCCCCATGAAAGGGATATTAGAGGCTTCTTCAAACAGCTTTAGTTTCTCCCTTCATGTTAGAGGGGAACCTAGAGATTCTCTTTCCTTTTGGAAAGTTCTGGATTATTTTTTAGCCAAATGATCTCTGCTCAGCTCATCCCGAATTAGGGAATACAGAGCAGAGTCAGACTTGGGTGCTCATCAGAATCCCCCAGAGAGCTGCTTCAAATGCAGATTCCTGGGCCACATCCACAGAGCCCACCTTAGGAGGCAGGAGAACTGGGGATGAGGGGGCTGCATTTTTAACATGTCCCTCCCCCACCCAAAGACTGCCACAGGACCACATCAAGAAACCCTGGTTTAGGAACACACTTCTCTTTCACTCCCAACTCTGTTTACGGTCTGGGGCCTCCATAAACAGTCCTGAGGTGACTGGGGCCATATGAAACAGTGACCTATAAGTAAGCCTTCCGGAAATGCTTATCATCCAATTTTTAGAAGGTTGACGCTCGCATTTCAAAGTTGGGTTCTAGCATCCTTGGGCTGAAGAGGAAAAAAAAAACACTTTTCCAGTTGAGAAATTGGCTCCCCTCTGGCAAATCCCACCAACGAAGCTTAATATTAATTTAGGGAATTTAGTCTTGTGTGGTTTCTGTGCACTGGATTGGAGACCTGCTAGCACCATTTCTGTTATCTGACTCCCCTTCCCCCCACACACACCTGAGATCCCCTCCCT